>CAJNJA010018585.1:434-10535 GCA_905231915.1 Symbiodinium necroappetens | reverse complement strand
TATAGGGGCTTATAGGGTTTAGGGTCTAAAGGGAGTTTAGAGTTTAGGGGCGTTGAGGGTTTTGGGTCTTGGGGTTTAGGCTAGGGTTTGGGGTCCATAGGGGGTTTAGGGTTTAGGGTCTATGGGGGGGGGTTTAGGGTTTAGGGTGTAGGGTCTAGGGGTTTAGGGTCTAGGGGTTTAGGATTTAGATCATCAACAGTAGGGCCTCAGGGGTTTTGCAGTATAGAGTTGCATACGGTTTAGGGTTGAGGGGTTTAAGGTTTAGTGTCTAGGGCTTTAGGGTTTAGGGGCGTTTAGGGTTTAGGGGCATTTAGGGCTTTTTAGGGTTTAAGGGTTGGGGTTTAGGGATCAAGGTGTTTAGGACTTCTGGTGATTTCAGGGTTTAGGGTTTTGGGGTTGCGCAGGCTTTGAGTAGGGTTCAGAGTTCTGTTTCTCGCAATTTACACGAAAGCTTTGTAGGATTTTAGGGCGAAGGCTATTCGGTAAGGTTCAGCATTCCTTTCCTAGGAACTAGCAGTGATGATGACTGGGTTTCAGGGGTCCTTCTCTACAGACTCGAGATTTGATGATGGGGATTTCCTGACAACAAACCAGGCGGACCTCAAAGGGTTTAGGCACGACAGGTTTAAACCCTAAACCCTAAACCCCTAAACCCTAAATTCGTCTTTTGGATTCTTGCCAAAGTGGCGTTATGTCTGCGATCCCAAAGCATCGGCTCGAGTACTGCAGTACTACATCCTCAAGGCTATCCGTGAAAACCTAATCTAACCCTAGGAGCCGCATAGTCTTACCACACTGTTTGGGCCGTGGAGTTTGGGCAAGAAAACCCTATATGCTCTATATATATATATGCATATGCTATATATAAAAACCTTGCAGCACCTATATCGAATGCGAAATGCGAAGCAGCAGCACACAAACATCACAGGAGCCTACATAGAAGCCGTGCAGCATCCGTATAAAGCCGGTATACAAACCCGTTTGGAACCCTGACCTAACCTTAAATGCAAGGCTCCTTATATAGAACCCGGACCCGTCTCACAGGCCCGCACAAGGACGAAGTGATGCACCCAGGCTTCGCCAGAAAAGGCTCGAACTGCCGAGTTTGGGATTTCGGTGGTTTGAGGGTTTAGGGATTAAGGTTTAGGCTTGGGTTTGGAGATTTCGATTTAGGGTCAGGGTTTTCGGGCGTTGCTTCAGCTGAGGGTTTGGGGTGCCGGGCCTCAGCGTTCGAACTTGCGCGTTGTGGGGTTGGGGTTGTTGGGCCTGGGATGGCAGGTTGAGTTCGGGTTCGAAGTGCCAGAAACATGTTAGTAAGCAGGAAAGTACATACATAAACATACAAAGAAATCAATGACAAACAAGTAACACCCACACACACCAAAAACAAACAAACAAACATACATACATACATAGACACGTACAGACAGACAGACAGACAGACAGACAGACAGACAGACAGAACAGACGGACAGACGGACGGACGGACGGACGGGCGGACGGGCGGACAGACCGACGGACGGACAGACCGACAGACAGACAGACACATACATAAATGCATGGGTACATATATATTACGCAAGTACACACACATGTACAAATAATTAATTCTATCTGTCTATCCTTCTATCTCTCTCTCTCTCTCTCTCTCTCTCTCTCTATCTATATACATACATACAGATGCATGCACATACATACACGAGAGTCGGCTTCGGGCACCTACCCACCCACCTACCCACCCACCCACACCCACACCCCCACCCGCACCCACACCCACATCCGCACGCCCCGCCCGCCCGCCCACCGCGCGCCCCACCCGCCCACCCGCCCGCCCACCCGCCCACCCGCCGACGGATCCACATTCATCAGCTGATCCTGCACAGCGCTACTTTCACCTCCGTCGTCAGATCACCCCAGGTCACGACAGATCCATCAGCAGGAATGGCAGCAAAAGTCCTGCAAGTGGCTTGAATCTGCTGCGCAGTCTTCAGCTGATCCTGTAGAGCACGACTGTCCCCCCCCCCCCACAATTAGCAGCACCCCAGGTCACTACAGACCCGTCGCCAAGAATGGCACCAAAAGCGGCTGTAGTGGCTTGCACGTGAACTCTGCCTACATGTAGTACCAGTACCTCACCATCCTGCAGCCGGGCACGCTTGATCGGTGCACCTACATGCAGAACGCCTCCAGATAAGTCCACCAGCCGCCCTTGCCCCGCTTCCGCTTCGAGCGCCGTCTTCGCCGCAGGTTTCAACGTTCCCGCTTGTTCATCCAAGTTGGCTTTCACAGTAGCTGTCCTGCCACTGAGCAATCCAACTTGCACGGTAAGCGACATATTGGTCGGCGGAAAAGCGGAAAAGCCGGCTTTGAGGTATCTGATCTGACTCTCGAGTGCAATCTGCATGCATACAATAGTCTACAATAAGGGAGCATCGTCGAGACAGGAAGCGCTAGAGTGGAGACCTCATGCAAGGTTTATGGCTGCGGAGTTGTACATGACGGATGTTCGAGAACTCGCAGGCAGAGACATACGCTGATCTCCAGTTCAGTTCTGCAAGGCCTATAGAGCAGAAAAGCTGTGTTGCTTCGAGCGCGACGTGGCTGCCGATGCTCCAAAGCCTTGCTCTCAAACTCCTTATACGTCAAAGCTAGAACCTTTCCCCTCAACCCCTCTGCCCCAAAACCCCTGTTCCCCTAAACCCTAAACCCCCAGACCGAATCAGGTGCATGTGGCTTCACAACACACACAGAATTCAATGTGTGGACGGTTTTGGTTTGGGGCTAAGTAGGGGCTGAAACTGTAAAGCACGAGCATCACCCAACAAAGTGCACTTATACGTTCCTGGGATTCGACCACGACGCCAAGCGTACAGTGTAGTTCCGTACAAAAAAAAGCCCATGCTGTCAGGTAGCCCCGGATCTCGCAGTACTGCAAAGCCAGAAACTGTTATATCCGCGACAGAGACCTTGGTGTGGAAAACTTCTATCCGAAATGGAACTAAGTCGACAACCTAAGACCGTACTTAGACCTTTCTATCTGAAAGTAAAAAACTGCAACCACCAAAAGCTGTGTTGGCTGAGCCTGAACTTTTAGACCCTAAGCCCTAAACCCGGCACTCATGAGGCGCTCCGCACTGTCTAGGCCTGCTCGTTGCACGAGCACCGCGTTTGCACGAGGTAGCGCCACGTTAAAACAACCTGAGACATTCTCATGGTAGACTACAAGAGCAGTTTGGTATCGGTCATGTCGGGTTTCCTGACGAGCTAGTATGGCGTCAGAAAAGCTCGATCGGGGTTTAGTGGTTCAGAGCCCTGCAGTGTGTGGATTAGGAGTTAGGGCACTGTGTTGGGCTAAGGGTCAAAGCTATACGGCTGGTGGGGGGCTCGTGTTTCGACGCCTCTCGTCTCCTTCTTGAAAGGCTTCCGGCAGATAGGGTCACAGCCTTGATAGCCGAAAGGTCTCAAACCCAGCACGATGCTCTGGACAAGGGCTTAGGGTTTACCTTAACCCCGAATCCATGAACATGGCAACAATGATGTTTACAGTGACGAAGCTCATAATAGCGAACGGACAATGGCAACAACGAGCAGAGTCAGAGGAATGGTCGCAGTCTGTCAGCCCTACTCCTTTAGACCCCACTAATACAGCTAATACAGCTACACCCGCCTAGGTACATCAGCTTTGTACTCACACCTGCATGTGTCTATCTATCTATCTGCGCACGACAGCCAAACCGCCGGTCAGCCAGAGCCAGCCAATCAGCCAGCCAGCCAGCCAGACCGACAACCGGACCCAAAACACAAAACCCTAACCCCCAAATCTTCAACCCCAAACCCAAACCCTATAACCCGAAGCACGATGCGTCATGAGCAGCCTTGAAGACCGAGCGTCATAGTTAGTTACGGTCCTCCGGCTTAGGGTTTAGGTTTTACAGTTTAAGCTGCACCCTGAAGCCCTAAACCCTATAAGCCCTAAACCTATTTTTGAAGCTTCAACCTTCCGGGACCGCTGCGGCGACGAGGCGCCAAAGGCTGTGTAGCCGGATGAAAGGGCACACATGCTCAACCTGCCTGCGCTGCGGGGTGTAGGGTTTACCGTTTAGGGTTTAGGGTTTAGGGCTTAGGGTTTAGGGTAGGCTTAATACAGAAATGAAGATTTGAACCATGTACCTTTAAACAAGGAGGATGCCCCATAAAAAGCAATACACATCCCGTACTTTAAGGTAGCTTGGTTGCTCTATGTAGGGTTTGGAATGTAGAGCTGGGAGTTCAGGGTTTCGACCCTAGGGGAGCCTCCAGTGATACGTTGGGGCTCCTGGTAGAGTTTGCGGTAATTTTATGGTCGACGGAAAAATGGGTAACCAGAACGGCTGAATCAGTAACCAGACGGCTGAATCGGAAACCAAATCGGCTGATTCGGAAACCAAAGCGGCTGAGTCGGAAACCACACCATGATTGGGAAACCAGAACGACTGAATCGGAAGCCAGAGCGCACCCTTCGGAAACCAGAATGGTTGGGCCATGGATGCTCTGTTGGGCCATGGATGCTTGGATGATGTGGATGTGTCCAAAGTGGGCACGGAGACAGCGCACGCTGCCGCATTTGTGCTTCCGAATGTTTCCTTTTTGGCTGCTCTGCCCTTCCCGTAGTCCAACTTTCGGTCAACTCAGACACTCATGGATTCTCCCACCACACGGTAGGGCAGGACAATGCGACCAATCTCCATCTCTGTGATCTTTGTGTTTAGCTCGACAATGCGACCAATCTCCATCTCTGTGATCTTTGCGTTTAGCTCCGCTTCCTTTGAGCTCTTCGGCATTCGGATCTAATTTAACGGTATTGGGTAATTGGGTATAGTTGATTTAGGAGAAGTGTGGAAACAGGATGTATGTTACGGGTCGTCGGTTGGTGGTTGCCGGTTTAGCGGTTCTGGCTCCTGACCGACAACCGGGAAATAAAATCAACAGATGTCTCCAATGATGTAGGGGTCTGAGTTTGAGCACTTTGTAATGGTATTCCTTAGCAAGCCGGGGGCCTGATTTTTGCTTGTTAGGGCCTCCACCTTCGAATAACTGCTTGAAGACCACACCAGAGATAGAAAGCAAAAACCATGGGAACCTTTGTGGATGTTTAATTCGGGTTTGGGTTTAAGTTTAGGGTCAAAAAACTACTAGATCCCTTCCAAAATCAAAAACCGGGCCTTGAAGCAGAAACTGCGCATCGGAAGCTAAATTTTAGCGGTTTAAGGCTTTTAGGTGTAAGGGTCTAGGGTTGAAGGGTTTAAGGCCTCAGGACTAGTGGCAAGATCCAAGAGATTCTGAAGCTACGCAGCGGAGACGCAGGGTACAACGAAGAAGCTCCGAGCCCGGAGAGACCCTCAAACCCGTCATGTCGCGAAAACCAGGGCTTCTGGGGTTTAGGCCTTGGGGCTTGTGGGTTACCCAGGGTGCACAAAAATTATGAGAAGAGGAAATCAGCCAGTATGCCCGTACACCCTCATAAACAATAACAAGATAGAAACCCACTGTCCAAGCCCAGAACTACGAAGAAAGAAATATACAAAACCCTGGAAACTGTGAAACCCTGTAACGTAGAGAAACAGCAAAGTACAGAAGCCCTAGAATGGCCCTACGATGTACAAACGCATGAACAAGTCGGAAAACGCTGCTAATCTCTGCTATTCCAAACCCTAAACCGAAAAGGCACACAAATCCTCATGTTACCCATAGGCCCCTAAGTAGTTCCTTGTTGGGATTACGTTATAGGATTCTAAATAGAAACCATAAAAAGAAACTACTTAGGGGCCTATGGGTATACCCCAAACCCTAAACCCTAAACCCCAAACCCTAAACCCTACTAAACCCTATACCCCAAACCCTAAACCCTAAACCCTAAAACCCTAAACCCTAAACCCTAAACCTTGAGACCCTAAACCCTAGAAGCCCCAAACCCCAAACCCTAAACCCTATACCCCAAACCCTAAACCCTAAACCCTATACCCCAAACCCTAAATTGCAAAACCCCAAACCGCAGCCAGCGTCCGTCAAGAGTCGGCGCCTCACTTGGCCCTGGGCTCCGGGGTTCTAAGGCGAAAGCTCCCGCAGGCTTGTGATCGGGTTGCGGTTTTGGTTTAGGGTTTTTTAGGGTTTAGGGTTTAGGGTTTTTAGGGTTTAGGGTTTTTAGGGTTTTTAGGTAGGGTTTAGGGATCAGGGTTTAGGGTTTAGGGGTTAAAACCCAGACATAGGGGTTCCTAGAGGGTTCAGAGGTGCTACTACTATGGAATTATAGGTCCCCAAACCATCATAAGGATGGTGTTTTGGGACCTAATTCCATAATGGTAGTATGTATGTATGTATGTATGTATGTATGTATGTATGTATATATATATATATACCCTCTGGGGATTGGGGGGGGCGGTTGGTATTGTCGCTTGTGCTGTTGTGAATGCTTTTCTTAACACACAAACGAGGTTCACTTCTAGGTGGGGTGTCTAAAGGGGCTAAGTGCTTCGTGCAAAAGGGATTGGCAGCAATTGAGAACCTCACACAACATGCGGTGACGTTTGTTCATATACATACAAAATGGGATGTATATACCTGGTAACCCAAAAACCCTACCGTTTGAGTGTTCGACCCAGTATTAAATAAGAGGTCAGAACCTGCTATGTTGTAGGGTTTTGGGTCCCAGGTGTATGATGTATGAATAGTATACTGCCTCATACTAGGTACTTTTTTGTACTATACTACTCTGTACTATGTCATATTATATTGCACCTTACGCTGCAGGGTCTTCAGATGCACGTGTGTGTAACAGTGGGGAGATGTGTTGCGGACCTACTCGACCATGAACCATATGTACAACACTTGCATGCAATCTTATATATACCTATATATTATACACACGCACACATCATAGCATATCCACACTGCGGACATATATCTCTCGCTCCTACATTCATTGCTTGGCGGGCTGCTTCTGGGAGAATTCGAACTTCACTGAGGGTTGAGTTTCCCAACATGCACTCCCGGTAATATTTGAGACTGAATATGAACGACGTACCCGATGTTGTTGATGTCGCAACGATTCTGCTTCTTTCTTCTTCTAATCGACCAAAGGCGAGGCGGTACTTGCCAGTGTGCAAAGCATGTTTGTGCTGGAAAGCGATTAAACATTGAGAGTTGCTGCGCGCATTGCAGGTCGCTGTCCAACACGCATGCACAGAGAGAGAGGGAGAGAGAACAACAAACACAGAAAGAGAGAAAAGAGAGACAGACAGAGAGAGCGACATGCGCATGCTCGCACGCACACAGACACAGACACAAACAGACACGCACACACGCACACACACACACAGAGACAGACACCCACAGCCGGACAGACAGACAGACGGACGGACGGACAGACACAGACACAGACACAGACACAGACACAGACACAGACACAGACACAGACACACACACACACACTCACTCACTCACTCTCACTCACTCACTCACTCACTCACTCACTCACTCACTCACTCACTCACTCACTCACTCACTCACTCACACACACACACATACACACCGACAAACAAGCAAGCGAGCAAGCAAGCAAGCAAGCATGTAACCAACTAAACAAACATTTCACGGCTTGTACGTTATGCGCCAGACGTCTACTTTCCATGTGCCGCAGCATCACAAGGACCCATCATTCATCGTGAAACAATGACAATGTCCGAACAATTTGGTGTTGAAGACTGAGGGCCGTTCGAAGTTACCAACTTCAGTTGACATACCCGCGCTCGAGAGTACTCGGAGACAAACCAGACGAGTGAGCGCGCACATGCCCTGATGTGCAGAACAGATATTCTCAACACTATAAGCCCCTAAACCCTAAACCCCCGAAACCCCCAAACTTCTAAACCCTAAACCCCCTAAATCCTATAAGCCCTGGAAGCCTCAGCTCGAAACCCCGAGGCGTCGGTGTAGAAAAACCCTTCGAACGGGCTCCCCGCATCCAGCGTGCCCCCGAGGATGCAGCCAAACCTGTCCGCTCACTTAGGGTTTAGGGTTTAGGGGTTTAGGGTTCCACTTAGGGTTTAGGGATTCAGCAATTTCAGGGCTCAGACTTTTAAAGGGTTCATGCTCGAGGCAAGATGCTTTCCTTGTAAATCAAGATGCTAAACGCAACTTGACAGACCCAGAACTACTCTGTAAAATATTTTGACGAAAATAGCTAGGTACCTGCTAGGGCAAAGCACCTTCTAAGGGGAAGCCGGATGTTGAAGAGGATTGATATAGGGGCTTTAGCAACTGGGTTAAGGGTTCTGTACGTTGTTACATGGAAGAGTTTAGATTTCTATACTGTGGCGTGTTATGGGGCCTCAGTATCTTCAATAGGTATTGTTGGTATCGTATCATGTAACCCCCAAACCCTGAACCCTAATCATGAATCCCTAAACCTGCACCCTAATTATAAAACCCTAAACCCTAATTACGAAACCCCAAACCCAAAACTCTAGTTGTAAAGCCCTAAACCCTAATTACGAAACCCAAAACCCCAAATTCCAATTCCTAAGTCCAAAACCCTAAACCCTAGACCCCAAACATAACTGGCTTCTTGTTCGTGGGGTTGTTTTAAGACACCATAATAATGAAACCATGATACTTTTTATAGATCCCTATTATGGTAACTTAAACTGAATCCCCTAACAAGAACCCCTAAACCCTAAACCCCTGAACCCTAAACCCAGATAATCTATGCAAGGGAAACCCTGCGGGCTTCGATTCGGGCGTCTGAGAGGGACCCCTGTGCCGAGGCTCTCTGCGGACTTCATGTAGGGGCCTTAATTAGGATAGGCTTTCACGGTATCTTATACCATAATTCTAGTAAAGAAAACCCCCAACATACTATCGGTAATCATGTTTATAACAAAAAAAGAACCCCAAATGCTATCGGTAATTATTTAGGCTTCTATATTACTTGGATCCGGATTTAGGGGTCCGGGACTGAAGGACTTGGGGATTCAGGGTCCGGGGGGGCTTAGGGTCTAGAAACCCTCAACCTCTAGACCCGACAGGGTTTAGGGGATCAGGGGTTTGGGGTTCAGCGTTTTGGGTTTATTTAGGGTTTTCTGTTTAACCGGACCCTTTTCCTCGCAGGGTTTGGGGTTTAGGGCTTAGAGTTTAAAGTTTAGGCCACAGTTTGTACGGGGGCTTTGGGCTGCACTGCGCATGCTAAGGACCTATATAGGGGCAGTTGTCTAAATTAGGGTCCCCTTCTAGGGTGCTTTTTATATTGGTGTCGTACTATATTGGGGATCCCAAAAAGGGACCCTAATGTAGAGAACTACTCAAAGGTTCCTGTAAGGGTTCCTTTGTGGGTCCCTAGGGTGCTAGGGATCATCTAAGGGGGTTCTGAGTACCTCTATGGCAGAATGCAGGGTTTCTATATCACTGTACTTAAAAAATCCCTCATAACAGTAGGGGTTTAGGGTTTAGGGCCCCATAGCAGTAGGGGTTTAGACTTTCATCTGCTTGGTTTGGGGATGAGTTTAAGATGGATCGATTCGGGTCTTGGCTTCAAGATTTCAGGTGCAGGGGCAATGGTGTAGATACGTACATACATTGGCTTCAAGATTTCAGGTGCAGGGGCAATGGTGTAGATACGTACATACATTCATTCACTCATACACACCAGCCTACACATAAGCCCTGTCGGAAGGTTCTGCCCGGCGTCTTAGCCACTTGAAGCCAGACGGGTCCAGGACTTACACGGTTTTGCGTTTCTAGGTCTTTAGAGTTTACAAACCCTAAACCCCTAAACCGTAAAAAACTAAACCCCTGAACCCTCACCCCCCCAAACCCAAAACCCCAAAACCCTAAACCCATAAATTTCCTGTTCCTGAGACCTGACGACCTCGATCTGGGGCGCCTCTCTTCACAGTGAGGCGGCGCAGTCCTTCGTTTCTGCGTGTCGGACCTTGGCACCGGGTTACTCTAGTCGTCTCCATGGAAAAGCATAAGACATGACCCAACCCTGGGGCTCCAATTAGCCCAAAGTAGGTACTATGTGTAAACTGACTTTAGATCCCAAAGTAGGTACTATTTGTACACTTG
>CAJNJA010018584.1:0-10535 GCA_905231915.1 Symbiodinium necroappetens | reverse complement strand
CCCAGGGTGAAGGTCATTTGCTGTATTCCCCCAGGCAAACAGTTTCAAGCCCAGTCGAGATAGCACAGCTCTGTAATCAGCGCTAGAATACTGATCTAGATGGGGTTTAGTTTCCGCAGGGTCGATAATGTACCGAAGCCCAAACGCTGAGCTAGCATTTGCAACTTCAAGTTTAGGTTTTGGGTGTTTAGGGTTTAGGAGTTGAAGTTTGGGGGTTTAGGAGTTTAGGGTTTCAGGTTTACGGGCTAGGGCCTCAGATACGCCCTGCTCTTTCGCAAGCGGAATAGTCATCCCTATGATTCCCTAACCCTCCAGGTACCTACTATATAAGGCCCTAGGGGCTCTAGTACCCTATATAGTAGGTACCTGGGGGGTTAGGGATTCTTTCACATACCATTGTTGTCGACCCGGTTTCTGGCGTATAGCCGGGAAAGGACGAAGGCTTGCATCGTGCCTGGCAGAGGTGATGATGCTCCTAGCCAAGGTTACAGCACTTTGCCGTGGTCAAACCACGTTTAGTTTATGGTCTATCCCTGCACCTTTACAAAACCTGCGGTTTCTGGCCCACGGCCATTGTTTTCATGGGTCATATGGTCACCAGGTAGGGTGTGGCATATACGTATAGTGTTCGGAATATCCAGTAGTCGCATCTCCTTGTAGTCGCTCTGATATACTCCAAAAGCCAGTCTAATCATGAAGGCCCGTACGTTAAACTGTAGAAGAACTGTTACAGTTACAGTAGCTCTTCCAGAACAATAGAAGCCTCTAAAATATCCTTAAACGGACCTAGTCTAATTTTTAGGAACCTTACAGAAGCACTTAAAGAACCCTTAAAGCGGACCTAGTCTGATTTTTAAGGCCTTTACATTTGGGGGAACTCGGCGGGGCGACGTAGGCTCGGGGCACCAAGATTTCGCCAGCAACAGGCACCGCACTATATAGGGTGGGAGGGCTCAGAGATGTCTAATGCAGGGGCTCTTATAATTTCAAGATGTTTTCGTAATTGTGTAACAAGGAAGCGAATTAAAAAGCAGAAGAGTAATTGTGGAAAAAGGAACCTAAATAGTAGAGTATGGTTTTTGGGCTACATTACGCTAAACGCTTACGGTAGGGTCTCAGGCTTCGAGTTTCTTCCTGCATGTCCCGACCCAGAAACGGACAACTCGATGTATTTGGAATAGCTCTCAGAGTCAACTATGCTAGTTCGCTTAAGAAGGGGGATTACTGTTGAGACTAGAAATTATAAACTTCCCAAACCCTAAACCCTAAACTCCCTGAACCCTAAACTCTAAGTTAATTCGACCTCTGCATTGCCCGGAACCTGTACCCTTTGCTTCTGCCTGTGGGGGAGAGAAAAGGCGTGTTTCTCACAGGAAAGCTGGATTGCAGCAGATTTAATACGCCCAATAACCCCCATACCTAAGCCTAAAACCCGCAACCTTGCACCCTAAACCCCAAGTGTAGTTTATCAGTGTTAGAAGAGCTGTCTGGTGTTTTGAGAGAACTGACACAGTCGATGTGCTCGCAGGGTTGAGAAAATTGGGTCGTGGTGTCCACGGAGTCCAACTGCAGGTTTTTTCCCTAAACCCCTAAACCCCGAAGAACCTACCTTTTTAAGGGCTGATAAAAAGAAGCTATGAAAAGGTTTATTCGGGGTCCAGGTAAACCCTGAAACCCCGAAGAACCCATTCTAAGGCGTGAGTGTTTAAACGAGGCGGAACCTGGAATGGTGAGTGCCGGGCGAGACTCGCTCTTTGAAGGTTTACGTGTAAGACCTAGGATGGATTGGGTTTCGGCTTAACATGGTACAGGGCTCGAAGGGCTTAGCTTGGAGGGCTTCTGACGTTTAGGATTTAGTTCAAGGGCTTCAGCATTTAGATGCCGGGGGTAATGCGGTGTAGGGTCCCTCAAGCTCTCCCTAAACCCTAAACCCTAAACCTGCTGTGAAGAAAGAGAAGCCCAAGCCCCACCCCAAAGCTCGAGACCTAAACCCCGAAGCGGCCCTAAGCCCAATAGGGTTTGTAGGGTACTAGAGCCCCTAGGGCCCTATATAGTAGGTACCTGGAGGGTTAGTCTAGGACATTTTCAGGTGGGTAGTTACCGTTATAGGGGCCTTATAGAAGGTCTATATACCTTATAGAAGCCTTATGGAAGCCCTATATTCCCTAAACTCCCCACCTGTAGTTTCCCTTAAGTTAGGGAAATCCTAAAGTCAGCTGAAGCCGCCTACTCCCCGAGCCTCCAGGAGCTGATCGACGATGCGCGTGTGCCCATCCTGCGCCAGTGCCTGAGACCAGTAAAGCCCGGGACCAAAGTTTGGGGTTTAGGATTTGGGGTTCAGGATTTAGGGTTCAGGGTTTAGGGTTCAGGGTTTAGGGTTTAGGGTTCCGGGTTTGGGGTGTAGTAGGGCTTGCAGGGTTTAGGGTTGGATGTTGGCAGAACTCGGCATAATCTGAGGATCCTTCTGTTAAGGCACTTCTCTATGTGGTATTAGTAAACCACGCGCTTAGTGCAAGATTAAGCCTACTTGAGTACTACACCTAGCACGCCAATGACAGCAATACACTTAGCAAACCAATGACAGCAACAGTAATCATGGTACATATTGCACTCATGTGTGTATGTATGTGTGTGTATACACAGTCAGGCACATATTCGACTTTCACGTTTGTGTGCATAATGGTTGTATGCATTGAACTGTGCATCACCTCTGCCTGCTTACTGAAATCGTTTTTAGAATATGTTTTGACTTCATGCAAAGCCTAAAGCTTGGAATTGAACTGACGGGTATGTGCATGCTTGCAGTTCCGATGCTGGGCAACTTTTTGACACTCCGACAGGATACAGTTCCAGTCCTTGCACCTGAGCTTGAGACTAAACCCTAAACCCTAAATCGATTACTCTGGTAGATCCTGAGCAGAGGTTTTGCGCTGTCGTCCGCTTTAAGTCTGTGCTTTTACGCCGCAAGCTGCCTGGCTCCTGGCATTTGCCGCGTCCTTTGAAGAGGAAGATCGTAAGTTAGCCCTTTCTCGCAACAGCTCGCGACAGCCAGAATGCCAGCTTAGCCACGCTAAGCTTCAGCATGTGGGCTCCACTAAAGCACTTCCCCTAAACCCTAAACTTCATGTTGCATGCTTATAAGACTCCGGTGTGAGTTCCGGAGAGCTTTGGCCTTGCCACACGGTTTTCGGCTTGCGATTTTCGCGCCATGGCGTCAACTACCTGTCCCCTGGGATGTGAGGCCCGGTTGAATTCCCCCCGGTCTTGGCAGGAAACCGCACCTTGAAGATTTCCCATCAGGCTTCTGGTTTAGGGTTGTTGGGAGGATATAGGTGTCAGGGGACACCAGCCCACAAGACAAAGCACCACTTGATCCTAAACCTGTTAAGTCTTATATAAGGCCTGAACCCCAAAAAAATGCGAAATCAGCCTTCGACCTTACTTTTTTTCTTGTCAGACCACTTCATGCTCGTCCCTTGGGTGGTTATCTTCTTGGGCCAAGACAACCCCTAATCGAATATAGAGGCCATAATAATTGCCTATACTTTTGGGAGGTTCCTGATTGTAGTTATAGTGTAATATGCTCTAACACCTTATTCTAGCTATTAAGGCCCCTACATTAAAGCCCCAGGCTTCAAATGCCTCTTGGATGGACGCATTTGGACTTGATGGGTCCTTGGTGTTGAGCATGAGCCCTAGACCCTAAACTCTAAGCCCTAAGCCCTGGCCGTAAACCCTAAACTCTAAGCCCTAAACCCTAAACCCTAATCCCTAAACCCTAAGCCCTAAACCCTAAACTCTACGCCCTAAGCCCCAAACGCCCTAAACCCTAAGCCCTAAGCCCTAAACCGATGTGCTGCTGGTCTCCATTAATGCCGGCTGCAAAAGCCGAAGCTTGGAGTCCCAACCCGGTGCTAGAATACTCGGTTTAGGGCCTAGGGTTTAGGGTTTAGGGCCGTTTAGGGCGTATATCTATATCTACATCTACATCTATATCTATATATGTATATATATATATATATGTATATACACACACACACATGTGTCTTTTTCTATAACTATCTCCCTTATCAGCTTAAGCATCAGATCTATCTAGGTGAATATCTACTGTTTGGTTGCTTCTGTGCATCTATCTGTCCATGCATATATCGACCTACCCAAGCACAACTGTGCACATATCAGCGAAATATATGCATTGTATGTTATGTCTTTCGGTTGTGCTAGCTAGCAATGTTCTGTAGAAGAATAAGCTTCCGTGTGTGGTATAATGCTCCACTATGCCACAAATACAAACAATTGCAGACCCCGGCTGGGATAGAGATTCAATTGTTGCGGCTTCCACGCAAAAGCTGATCCCAAGTCCTGAAACACCCTGACGCAAATTGTAAATCCATTGTCCAGGACTACCTCGAGATCATCGTTCCTTGTATGCTCCTTGGCTTGTCTGTGGGGCGTAGCGTGGATGCGTAGGATAGTAGGTTGCACATGCAGGGTTTCGGAGGAAATCGCCGGGTCAAGCTTTGCAATAAGAATGCTGACATTGCCGAAGGCCTCGACTCGTGTTGACAGCTAGGGCCTAGGGTTTAGGGTTTGGGGGTTTAGAGTCTAGGGCTTAGGGTTTAGGGTTTAGTGGGTTTAGGGGGTTTAGGGCTTAGGGTTGGCCCGGCAACCGGGTCTCAACATTAAATCCGGGTGTCGGGAAGCAAAGGAAGCCCTACAGAAGCCCGAACCCACCGTGCTTTGGTCCTGTTTTGCTTGCGGGCCCAACCTCAAAGCCTAAACCCTAAACCGTTATGGTTAAGGGTCGTTGAGGGTTTGGGGTTTAGGGTTTGACTTCGGACATCGAGAATGGCGAACTCGCCAAGGCCCCTTCAGCTTCACTTACTTTCTACGCCGCGCGCGGTTTAGGGTGTGGTGCTTCAGGTTTAGGTAGAGAGTTTCTGTATCAGGTTCAATCTGGAAGGTTTTGGCACGAAGCGCAATTTCAAGTCCCAGAATGTCCAAAGCCCCTGACTTGGAGACGAGTGCCTGACTGGAAAATGCTGAGCATTCAAAGGGGCTCCTGAACCTCGGAGATACGTAGTGACATCAAGAAGCCCTTGCTCTAGACTCTAGGCCCCTCCACAACCCTATAAATCCCAAGCGAAGGAATTACGCATCCCCGAACTCAAGGGGTCCCTACCTGAAACCCTAAACCCTAGCTCCAACCCTAAGCCTTAGCCCGAAGACACCCTAAACCCTAAAACCCATGAGTCCTTCGCGCAAAAAGCTTAAACCCTATCCTAAATATTCCTCATGAAGTTATCTTTTCCCCGCCGAGCCCGGCTTCGAGAACTCCGTAGCTGAAGGTAGGGTTTAGGGTTTAGGGTTCAGGGTTTAGGGCTCAGGGTCTGGGGTTTAGGGTTCAGGGATTACGGTTTAGGGTTTCCTATAGTCTCCATTGGTGCTTTCTTATGGCTTCACCATTTTTTATAGGTAGGATGCTACAGGGCAGCCCAAAAACGAGCTTCAAGGGAGAGTATAGGTAGTGTGTTGTAGTGAGTTAGAGCTTTAGCTTTTTTGGGATGTGGGGGTTTTGGGTGGAGGGGTTGGGATGGTTTTTGGGGGGTTGGGAGTTAGCGTTAGAGCTTTACGGTTTTGGGTTTTTAGGGTGAGGGAGTTTGGGGTATTAGGGTGTAGGTCTGTGGTAATGGTTTTTGCAGACCCTCTACAACTGCAAGTTGTCACAATGTGTTTTGGCTGTTGAACCCGGCAACTAAGAGAATTATGACAGCAGTCGCGCGGGTAGGCTCTGGATACTTCTGATTTGGGTGTTTGGAGCGGGCACTGCCGCTATTGTTTGTTCAACTTGCCACTGTCTAGCTCGTCGAAACCATTTGCCTCGTCAGTTCTTGCCACGATATCTGTGGCAGCAACAAGCGTTGTAGTCCTGGTGGTGTGTGTTCCGCCTGTTCTACCAAGCCCTTCCTTGTTGCTCTAGGTTTGAAGAGTTTTGGTGAGCGTAGTTTTAGCAGCAGTTCACCACTTATGATGTTAGGAGTTTTTTCTCTACTTCATGAAAATGATTTGAAGTTTCGGACTTGAGGCTTACGGGTGACAGCCGAGGATAGGGTTCGGATGTATGTCGAGCATCGTCTACTTCTTCATGACATCTCTTCGCGGCCTCTTGGACTGCATGTCGCCGGCTGCAGATGCTGATGCCGAACCCCTACGCCTTAAATCTAGGACATTTTCAGGTGGGTAGTTACCGTTATAGGAGCCTCATAGAAGCTCTATACATATATATATATATTTATTTATTTATGTATATATATATACACCTTATAGAAGCCTTATGGAAGCCCTATATACCCGAAACTCCCCACCTTGTAGTTTCCTTTAACTAAAGGTTTAAGACTTTGGAGGCTCAGGCCTCGAAGCCTTCTAAGCCTTGGTTTAGGGTTTAGGGCTTAGGGTTTAGGGTTTAGGGCCCTAAGCCCAAAGCTTTAAGCCTCAAGCCACGATGAAATGAACCCCTAATCGCAACCCGGCGGCCCCCTTTTTTCTGCTGGGCCTCCAAGCACGGGGGGGGATGCCAGGCTTCAGACCGAGTTAATTGACATACCATTTTCGGATCCTTAGGGGAGAGTGGTTCAAGGAGGATCCCCTCAACCCTAAACCCCAAACCCCAACACCCCTAAGCCCTCAACCCTAAACCCTAAACCCCAACCCCCAAACCCCTAAACCGGTAACCCCCAAACCCCTAAACCCCTAAACCCACCCCTGAAACCCTAAACCTTCTAGGGATTCCCGGGATCCTTAGAGAAGTGTAGAGAACCTAAAAGCTTACGGTTGGTAGGGTTTAGGGTTTAGGGTTTAGGGTTTAGGGTTTAGGGTTGGTAGGGCTGCAATTGGGTGATGCTCTTAATTAGGGCCCCTTCTAGGAATCCTTATTTTTATATGGGCGCCGTGATTACTACAGTGGGAGACCTAGACGGGACCGTTAAAAGTTAGTGAGAGAACTACTCATAGAACAACCTGAAGGAGTAGATTTAGGATTGAGGAGTTTAGTGTTTATGAGTATCAACATTATTCCTGAGAGCTGATGCTTATAATTATTAAAACGGAAATATAAAACAACCCTATCTTAACGATTGAAGCCCCGATATAAGACTTCTAAGACTGTTGCTGTTTGAAGCTCGGAGTTGAGATGTTGACAGGCAGCTGTCTCTAGACTAGACCCTAAACCCTAAGCCCTACACCCTAAAACCCCATGGGGTTTAGGGTTACCCAAACATCTGGCCGCGTAAGACTCTTGTTGCGCCAGGCCCTGCAAGCTGCCAGCTCCCGAAAGAAACTTTCAGTGGCACAAGCTTTGTCAAGCCAAAACCTTCAACCCTAAGGGTCAAAACTACCCAATATTCACATACTCTCCCAAATACTACGTATCCTAAACCCATGTATTTACTCACCACAAATTTGGAGCCTTTGGGGGGAACCTTGGCCCCATGAAAGATTTGACGGCCGGAGCAGCCGCATGGGTTTGTGGGTTTGGCTTTCGGGTTTTCCGAGACCTCGACAGCTCTTCGCCCCCTGTGGGTTTAGGGTTTATAGGGTTTATAGGGCTTATAGGGTTTATGGGGTTTATGGGGTTTATGGGGTTTATGGGGTTTAGGGTGGCCTGAGCCAAGGACGGCCGCCCATTTCTGGCCCTGGGAAGGTAGATGAGGAGAATTGGGTCGAAGAAGCGCCCTGGAGGAGGATCACCCGAAACCCTGAAGCCCTAAACCTTCAATCCGGCAGTCTAAACCCTAAGACCCATCCGTCATAAGAGGAAGCTCTGGGAGGAAGGAGGGATTTGAGTTGGCAACTGTGACAGCAAGGCTCTCAGGACCCGTACTTTGTAAGGTTTTTGGGCCCGAAAAGAATTGCCATGACATGCCATAGAAATCTTTCGGTTGTTTTTGGTACAGGAGAGGACAGAAGTTGGAACATCATTATCCTCATGCCCCTAAGGTAAGGTATAGGGAATCCCAGCACTAATCATCCTAAATCCATGTTCTCTCAGGGACTCCTCAACTCCTCAATATAGGGGCCTCTTTAAGTACCTATACTATCCTGGGGGCTCCTTAGTACATTTGTAGTATAGAATACATGCAAACTCTATTCTACATGGTGCATGACTTAAGGCGTCCCGCATATGCAAAAGGCGTCCCGCAAGGGGCGTCACCTTGGTAAATACAATATTTTCACATGTATTGGATCTTATCGTCTTAGTTACAATCGAGGCGTCTAGTTTCGGAATAGGTTTACCTTCGGAACGCTGGTTGCTTGTCTGTAGCATCCTCCACCCCTAGAGGAGCATTGTGCCAACCCAGTAATTTGTCGACATTCAATCAACACCTCGCCGGAAACCGCCGCCTCACGTCACCGTCAAGGTTTCACACACACACACACACATACATGTAATTGTTAAGGCCCCTATATTAAGTTAGGATCATACCTGAAATCATATGGGTTCCCATTATCCTTTAGGGGATATTCCTCCTCATGTACGTGTAACGGTTCTGGAGTTTCTGGGTGAATCCTTGTAGGGTTTAGGATTTGTGTGGGAATGCAGAGATGTACAGGGTTTACTTCTGCGCCCTAAGCCCTAAACCCTAAACCCTGACATTCCTTAAATCCTTCAATCGCAGAAGGAACTTGAAGCTTCAAGAAAGACCCCTGAAGAATCAGGGGGCCTGCATTCTCAGTCAGATAGTGATAGAGAAGCCCCCGGCCTTCAAAGGCTTTAGGGGTTTGGTGCTTTTAGGGTTGTAGGGATCCTCGCATGAAGGTCCAATAGCAGGGAAGTTCGGTTTAGGGTGTACCTGGACCCCAAAAGTATGTAGAATAATCGCCCTTTCTAGGTTTTGGGAGATTATTTTACCTACTTTTAGGTAGGGTTTAGGGATGAACCAAGGGTCGACAGCATCCCTTGATTAAAAGATGGCATGGATTTCTCCAAAGCCCGCCATCGCAGACGCCCCCCCCCCCCCCCCCGCCCGTCCCGATCCTCAGAAGACTGTAAGCTGTGGGGCTAGTGTGTATTAAATTATAGCTATTACTGCTATATAGGTATACGAAACATGTCGGAGTCACGGGTAGGTTCAGGTCAGGGCCAGAAACCCTTATCAGCCCCTAAACCCTAAACAAAGAGAGAGAGAGAGAGAGCGAGCGAGAGAGAGTGCTTTTGGGAAAGCCTTCTTCATCTTCGCCTCAGGGCTTGGGGTTTAGAGTCTCAGGGAGTTTCAGGGCTAAGGGTCCAAGGACATGGTTTAGGGTATAGCGTTTAGCTCCGGTTTTGGGGGATCGTCGTTTTGTAGGTTAGTATTTGGGACAGTTCTGGATTTACGGTTTATGGAGTTTGGGGGGCTCACGGTTGCTCAGGCTTCGGATTGTCCGATATCTTAGGGGGTTTGGGGTTTAGGGCGGAGGCGTTAGGGCCTAGGTTTTGGGGTTTGTACTATTGGAGTCAAGGGTTTGGGCGCTTAGCCTTCGTCTTGCAGACACCAGAGTGAATTAGCAGTCTTACTCTTACGGCTCATGGGTACGAAACAGGGATTAGGAGTTACTCTAAGGGTCAGAATACTTAATAGTCATATTTGGACCCTACAGGAGCTATGGTTGGGGGTCTAGGAGGTTTTTCACAAGGGCCTGAATCCGTCACCTTCAAGGACTGAAGCCTCAACATCCCTTTAAGGCATGCGTCCTCCCAAGTTCCTGCGTCGGAACTAAGGCCATCAAGGCCACGAGGCCTCTCTGCTACAGCAAAGCTGACGGCCGCGAAACTACGTGCTGCATTTGTCTAGGGGAGTTCGAGGACCCGAGACAACGACTGGGTTCTTATTCAGGTATTTAATTGAGGTCCTTATTGTGTTAATTTAAGTTAAATCCCTTAACAAGAACCCAGACGTTGTACACTCCCTTAAACACTAAAGCGACACTCGGTGAGAAAGCAGAAGGACAAGCCATCTAAACATAAATGAACGCTTCATTAACCCGAATCTTGAATTGAACCTCGCTTGGACAGAACCCTCCGAAACAAAGCAAAGCCAACTTGACCTACCTCGGGCAGAAGCTAGGCTGTTAAGGGTCCCTGCATGTGGTTCTGAATGCGCCAGCACTTAGGGGAAGGCATTGCAGAAGCGTCCTGGCTGCTTGTCTCCTGCTGGTCTCTTGGTGGTCTCCTGATGATGGTCTGCCCTTGCTAGTCTCTTCATAGTCTTCTGGCAGTACGGTTTAGGGTTTAGGGTTTAGGGTTTTGGTGCTGGTCACTGGCTGATCTCTTGCCTTGCTGGTCTCCCGGCTGTGTCTTGTGTGGTCTCTTGATGTTGGCCGTTGCCGTTGTGGTCGGTCCTGGTCGCGGCGCTCGTCGTGGGTGGTAGCCTGCCGTAAAGTCTCAAAAACACAGGTGTGCCCACTGGTTGCGACCTGAGTTTTCAAGGCAGTTGAGACCCGTTCGTGTGTGCAGCGGTCGCGACTTTCTGGTCCTAATGTCAACTCTTGATTAATAA
>CAJNJA010018581.1:0-10536 GCA_905231915.1 Symbiodinium necroappetens | reverse complement strand
GCAGAACCACCGCCAACGACAACAGCAGCAACAGCAGCAACAAGAACAAATAACATTAATACCAGCAGCAACAAAGAACAACATGAGCAACACTTAGACACATAGTCATAGTCAGTCGAATGTATCCATTGCCCAGGCTTGGTGCTGGCTTCCCGAGCTGGCACATTGGTCATGGCTACCGGGGGCGAATCGAAACAACCCGGGGCCAAATCATGCGTGAATTGAGAGACCAAGTATATGTCCGCATTATTGGTAGCATTTCATGGGCATTCACAGCTTCGGAGCTTAACAGACTTCGCTTTGTGGTCAACGGGTTCCCGCTTGCGAGCCAGCACATGGATGTGTCGGTGGAAAGAGTCGTGAACAACCCGAGGGTGCTTCAGTTAGACGCGGACGATGATTCCATCACTTGGCCTCACAGCAGTGATTCGGAGCTGTAGGAATGCAGTCAGAGCAGCCCTTAGTTTCTTCCCGTCCGAAAGAGAAAGAAGATGTCTTGTTTTGAAATGCAGCACATGAGTCAAAGGGGTCGCAAGGTGCGTCAGCATTCCAGTTTGTTTGCAGTGCGGCGTCTGTTCATTTAGCTTTTTCTTCAAGGACCAGCGTGACAAAGTGAGCAGGAGCAGATAGGCAGAGCCTGGACTTAGGAACGTTGCAAGCCTCAAGTTTTCATGTGTCGTCAAGTCATAACTGCAGGGCGCTGCAGTCATCGCATGTCAGGCCTGCAATGGCCCCAGATGGCTCATTGGTCATGGATGTCATGGATGCAGGGAGGGAAAGCAGGTCAGCCAAGGCGTGTATGAAGTGAGGGATGAAGTGTTTAAGTGTGTGCGTCTCATTCGTCATTCGCAGCTCCGGAGCTTAACAGATTTATTTGGGTGGTCACCAGCAAGAGGAGGCCTCGAGAATCAAGCACCGTGGACCCTGTGAGTCATGCAAAATGCTCCCGTGTTTTGCTGGCTGGTCGCTTCATCAACTGCAAGAGTGCGGTATGGTCGGGCAGCATCTGCTGAAAATCCGCAGTCCACAATGCCACGGCTTACTGTGTGCACCAGAGCAGTACAGAAGGCTCTAGAAGACCTGTCTGCAGAAGCGCCCCTGCTCAAGGCGATTCTGCCAGTTGCCTTTGCGACAGAAGCACTGCCGCAGGAGCCCGAAAAACGTGCGGCTGCCTGGGCTGACATGTTAGGGCCATTGACTGCGAATGTTGTCGGAGCTTGCCTGCTGAGCCCGATGTTTATCGAGGCTGTGGAATCTGTCCTTTCGGACAGCAGTGAGCAGGTCCGAGACTTCTGGTCTTTGACCAGGTATTGGCACGAACCGTTTCTGCATTTTAAGGTCATGGAGCCTTGCATGCTCCAAGCTGTCGTTGGCCACAACCATGCCCGCATCGGGACCAGATCTGTTGGAATTGAAAGCAAGTGGTTTTACCACATGCATGATGCCGGATTGTCGAGACACCAAGGCTTCTTGCCGCACAAGTTGCAGCAGCAGGCGACATCCCTTTGCTTCAAGCTTCCTGCTCCTCATGCTTTGCTTCTAGCCTCCGGCCGCTGGGCTGAGTACTGCTTGCCTGTTGTGCGATCAGGTCGGTCTCGCAGCTTTTCTGCAGGCGCGGCACTTCTCCAAGCTCTGCCACTGCCACCCCAGCCTGCTGCTGGGCAACCGGAGGAGAATGCATTTGCAGTGCCACACGTTGATGTGTCCTATCTGTCTCAGCTCGCCCGGTCCGCGCGTCGCCTTTTGAATAGCGAGAGACAGATGAGTGCTTCGGAGCTTGCGGAGGCCCGGCAACACGTGCGGAGTTTGTTGGCTTGGCGTGAGTCCTTGCTTGTCGAAGAGTCACGCATGTCCCAGCGTGTTTACTCCATGCAAACCTTGGTTGAAGCTGTCCTAGTGAGTTCGCGACTGCGCAGCGTTGTGGACTTGGGGGATGTTTTACGCCATGGGATCAGGCTAGTTTTCAGGGAGGAGGGTATCTGCCGCTATTTCCTGTCGATGCTTGAACACAAGTACGCCGTGCCTAAAAAGTCCTTTCTCACGAAACACAGACTCACTGTCATCATCGCATACGTGAGGGCTTTAGCAGAAGAGGTTGATGAGTTGTTGGACAGCAACCGAACCCGCACCGGTGAATCCATCGTACGGTGGTCCACGATGGACAGCTCTCCACAGAAAGGGTTCGAGTGGGTCATGCAGGGGCATCGGTGCATGGCTGTGTCAGAGCTGCCAGCTGCGGTAGGCAAGGCGGACTTGCTAATCCATGGTTCCCTTGACCCGAGCACAGAGCAGCACTGCCGACAGTTCCTTGCCGCGCGTCTCTTGATGCGTCCTTGCTTGCCTGCTGCAATAGGTTCCGCACGCGCGAGTGTGGGCCACAAAATCCGTGCAGCCGCACACGCAGAGCGTGCTGCCTGCAATTCATGGCAGCAGAGCGCTCATCTCATGAACAGCACATTCACAAGGACAGGTGATTTGGGGGCTGAGGCTCACGTAGTAGGATGGTCAGGCAAGCTAACCGATCTCTGTGGCGATTGGATCAACAAGGAGGAACGTGAGTCTGAGCCACAGTTTGAGCTCGAGCCTTTTGATTTTATGAGCACGGATGGAGGCTCTTCAAGCCGAGCCGAGCCAACAGCAGAGGGCGATGAGGACGCTTTTCAGTTCCACTCTGACATGGTTCAAACACGTGCCGATGTAGCTGCAGTTGTAGGCCCCAGCCTGCATCTTGATTTCAGTCCGCAAATTTATATTGCAGGGCTGCTGCACATAGCCCACAATATCTCCAAAGACTTGCACCAAGCGCTTGACCATTGGCCTGTTTTTGTAGAGCAGCTGACTCAGGTCTGCAAACTGCTTTCCCTTCGGATTTCCCGCCAACGTCTCCTCGAGACTTGTTTTGCAGAGCCTCCCTGGTCAGCATTCCAGGCTCGCTTTGAGAGTTTCAACGCTCAAGTGTATGGGGGCCGCTGGAACACAGCGATGGAGGCTGTGGAGGACTTGCTTCCATTGATCCAGATCTTGCGTCGTGCCTGGTCTGCCAGCAAATTTGGTGTCAAGGGACCAGACCGGGACGGTGAAGAGCCGGACGGTGACAAGTCTCGCGTGCTGTCTTTGCATGTGGTGGATGAAGCGCTGAGGTCCAGCATGTTTCTTGCATACCTACATGCCATGCACAGAGTCGCGGAGTGCCTCTCTCACATTTCGCATTGGGCAGAGAGTTGTCCTTGCGCAAGCCACAGTTCCGACAAAGCTGCGCAAACTTGCCCCTTGAGGAGCTCAAGGGCCCCGGAGCTGGCTGCAGGTGCCCTGCCCCTTCTTGTGAAGAGCAGCTTCGAAGTCGCGCACGGCCACTTGCTGGCCCTAGAGGAGACCTCGCGCCTCACAGCAACAGAGCTGCGGACACTGGTCAGTGATTGGACAGCAGCTAAGAGGCATGTTTTGTTGCTTGTGCAGTTGAAGCTTTCCCATTGGCAGCAGCTTCCTTACATTGCCTTCGGTATGGGGCACCATTGTCCTGACACCCGTCGCAAAGCAGCTGCGCAGACGCTCCGTCTGTATGATGCAGCGAAGCAGAATTCAGAAAAACCTCAGCTACACCCGCTGTGTGAGATACTCTGTGCCGCGCACTCCGCTTGCCGCCGCGACGTGGAAAGACTGGCTTCTGGCGTGACTGCCTGGAACCAACTCCCGACGCTGAAGGTTTGGGCAGGCAAGTTTAAGTTCACGCCTGTTGCGGAACGCTGGGTCGAAGGGCTCCATGCGGCCACCAAGAGATCTGTGCGTGCAGCTCCGCACGCAGGCCCAGCACACATTGCTTTTGAGTTCATGTCCCCCCATTTGCGGATATGGTTGCGGGAGTCTCCAGAACGGCTTGCACTGCTTGCTAAGCATTGCCGCTGTACAGCCCACCCTCTCAAGATGTGTGATGCAGCCGGGCTCAAGCACCATCCTGGCATTGAAGCTCTCCTAGTGCTTTCTTCTTCTGGTAAGAAGAAGATCCTGCCGCCAAAAGCCAGAAAGCAGGTGGTATCGATACTTTTCCATTGTGACCCTGCGTCCCACTTCCGTGCTCTGCCGCCGGAATTGCTTTCAACGGAGAGAGCGGCCTTACCGACGATGGGCCCTGCATGCATCTTGTCGCAAGGCGCAGTTCCCGAGCAGTGGAAGCAATGCTGGAGCAAGTATGCACTCCAGCACCTGAGAGCATGCATCACTGACACTGCCATGGAACTGACAGGAAGTTCTGGCAAAGCATCCAGCATTTACTCCGTTCATAATGCAACATCCCCAATTCCACTGTCCAGGTACACTTGCACGGCCTGTCCGCAACTTGAGCAGGACAACAGCCCAGAGTTTCAGTTTGTCTCCCAGTCTGTAGACTTTGCCGCAGCACAAGAAGCACGCTCCGATCGTCTCTCCCCCGGCCTTCCTCAGGAATGGCTTTTCTTCCGACTAGCGCACTCCAATCCAGGCCGCGTCGTGTACGTGCCTGGCACGGCCCCATTACAAGGGGAAGGCCAGCTGATCATTGAGCAACTTCCGCTCTTGCACCTGTCACATGCCAAGAGCAAGGCTTCGGTTGCTGTGGAAGGCCAGGACCAGGACACGGCGTTGTTTGTGCTTTCAGCGGTGGCATGTACGCCTGAAGACTTGCTCGGCATTCATCAGTGGCAAACCGACGAAGCTCTCCAGATCAATCTGGAGGCTACTTTCCTTGCATCTGTAGGTCTAGCTGATCGAGAGGTGTTGCAAACTCTGCTGCAGAGAGTCGTCGCCCAAGATGCTTTTGCGTTCAAGGACAGAGGCAGAAGTATCAGTCTTGAACATGACGACGCAGGATTTGACTCCGAAGCCAATCGACCCCTAGTCATCGCGCGACAGATGGCTGCAATGGGTGTCTTCACCTGCCTTTCTGCAGGTGCAGAGTCCAGTGAGTGGCAGCTGACACGAGCTGGCTTGGAGTCTCTGAGCCTGAGCTTCAAGCTGCACGATCCCAAACCTGTGATAGTAGCCCCAGCAGCAGATACCGTGACGATCAGGTCTGCAAGCGAGATGGCAACAGTTCAAATTTTGTTGTTTTTGCAGAATCAGGGGTGGGAATTTTCGGTCCGATGCAAGGGCGACAAACCTCGCTGCCCTGCTCCGTACCGATTCAGCACAGAAGACTCCCCGAAAGTTTGCTGGTTACATCACACCCAGAAGTCGCTTTGCCATGAGTACCTGGTGGCATTAGCTACTGCAGCCGAGCATCTCAAGGAGGTGCCTTACTTTCAGACCAAGGCTTTCTACGCTTCTCTTTTGTTTGGTGGAGAAGAGGGCCACCAGAGCTCCAGAAAATCATCCAAGCGCAAACGTGCAGGTCGCAACGCAGAGGGGTTTGCATTTCAGGAAATGTATAATGCTTCCATGCCAGACCAGGTTCAGTCTGCCCAGGCAGCTCCGAAGCGGAAAGCCGCTGCTGCTCGCGGAGGCAAGCAAAGAGGGAGGGGGCGGAAAAGTCAATCACGAGGTCCTGAGGCTGCAGACCCACCTGCAGAGGTGCAGGACACAGAGGAAGCAGATGACGATCCTGTTGTGAATTTCGAGGACGTCAGTATTTCCTCGGATTCTTTTGGTGACATGCAGGTAGACGAAAGCGCAGAATCTGGCAGAGGCTCTGAGCGTGCTTCAGGGTCTAGTTCAGGTTCTGGTTCGGGCTCAAGTTCGAGCGATTCTAGTTCCTCTTCAGAATCAGATCGTGCAGCTGCTGTGGCTGACGCTTTGCCAGCAGCACCAGAGGCTCCTGTTCCCGCCCCAGCTCCACGTGCACCAGGGGGTTCGCATTCACGTGTACTGGCTGACACCACCTTCTTTTGGAAGGGCAGCCGCTTCACCTTGGTCAAGGCAAACGGCATCGATGTAGGACTCAGCACACAGTGCAACTGCCAGGCCCACAAGAATGAGAAACCCAAGCTATGCGCACGCAGCCTCCGCTTTGCGCGCCACGAGGGTCCAGAGACAACGGAGAGAAGGTTGAAGTGGTGGTTGCTGCAAGCTGCTGCATACCCGAACCGGTCTGATCATGTGAACTTGTGCCCCTACAAACCAAGTGCAGAGCCTCTGCCGACTCTAGCAGAACTGGATGCCAGAAGCATGCCCGGGTGATGCCGAATTGCCGCTTGGCTGCCATGGGCCTGCTCCTGACTGCTCTGCTCTCATTGCTTTTCGACTGCTGCTGCCTGCAGCTTGAGCTGCTTCCTGTCTGGTTGTCGATTGACGCTTCTTGCTTGGTTTCAATCTGCAGACTGGTAAGATTGTAGCCGAGACAATCCATGTTGTCAATATTCCATGATTCCCTATCAGAAGTCTCCAGTCTCCCTCTCCCTTCCTCTCTCTCTGGCTCTCTCTCTCTCTCTCTCTCTCTCTCTCTCGCTCGCTCGCTCGCGCTCGCTCGCTCNNTCGCTCGCTCGCTCTCTCTCCCTCTCTCTCTCTCTCTCTCTCTCTCTCTCTCTCTCTCTCTTTCTTTCTGTCTTTCTCTCCCTCTCTCTCTCGCGCAAGTCTTCTGCATTCCCTGGCTCCTGTCGCCACCATTCGAAGACGGTTTAGGGTTTTAGGGCTTACGCCTTAGCGCTTAGGATTCGAACAGTTGCCGAAAGTCTCCCTTTGTTTGAAGATTTCGAGTCACTTTGAGAAGTTTGAGAGACAACACAATGCTTTGCGTGCAGCGTCATCCAATGTTTCGAGCGTTGCAGGGATAACATAAAACAGTGCTCAAGCTTGAGGGTCTGTGAATCAGAACGCTGTCCACGTGCCTTGGCTGAGGCTTTCCTGCAGTCCGATGGCGTTTTGGACGGGCCGCACTCCTTCATCCTCCACAAGGCGCTTCCAGAGATTGCTTCCTGCAGCTCCGCAAGAGGGCTCTCAGTCAGCAGTCACGATCCATGTCCGTAAGTCCCGGTCTCGGAGAGTGGTTTCGGTTGGCATTCAGGCAAGGTTGTTGCAGAGCTGGGGCCTGGAAGTTGACGGGATGGAGGCTTCAAACTTGTAACTTCATGCTTGTAACTTGTAATGTCATAGTTGGCCGGAGCAGACAGCATCATGGCGCGTAGGTCATGGCTCACGACAGATGACATGCAGTGCCGGTTCCAGACACTGCCGCGCAGGTCGTGGCACAAGCCTTGTGTTGTTGGGCAGGGCCTGTAGTTGGAAAGGAAATTTCCAGAGTCAGGGACACGAGGTAAACGGTGAAATTTTCCTGTCAGCACTGTCAAGATAGCTCAGAAGCAGTGCCTATAACGCGGCTTGGTAATCAATAGCCCGGCATGCGTTGTGACTTGTCGCACTGGTGGCCGCGCTCCAGCCGTCCTGCGCCGGCAGCAGGGCAGTTCAACCACGTGGCGGTGAGAGAGGCTCCGAAGCCGCCGCTCTCACCGAGACCACGGCCACCTACACCTCCGATGCCACGGAATGGACACGTCAATGGCAGCACAGGGTCGTGGAACTGGCCTGCTCAGCAAGAGCGAGGCCGTCGTGATCCGGAAGCGCTTGACAATAGCCGCCAAGTGCTTGAGAACAACCCGGGCAGGGCTGTGGACAGAGGAGGATCACGGCCAGTGGTGCAAGGTGAACAGGGGCTGAAGACCGGCAGCTCGAGTTGTTGAGTTGCAGTGTTGGTTCTTTCTCGTCTTAGAGTCTTAGAATCCTAGAAGTTTTATGTGTCTTTTATTTTATAANNCAATAGAATAAACTCAATAAATCGTGTGAGAGCACAAACCAATGTCGTATGTTGATGGCCCAAAGCCCTGAAAACTCTGTTGCCTTGAAGCCTTAGCCTTAAACCAGACCTTTGCAAATCCCGACTATGACCATAATACTATAATGCGCTTTTCCGCATGTCGCACCCCCTCTGCCGTGAACTGCTGTTACCTCCGCATCCGAGGTGAGGCAGTGACCAAGACCCAGATGGCAGATGACGTACCCAGGGCGACCAAGGTGACCTTGCTACCGCGGACAGGGATGAGTTTACCCACGGCTATGCCAAAATCGAAGGTCAAGGGATCCGTGGGACCCATGCCAAAGTCGAAACCCAAGGGATCCGTGGGACAGATGCTGGACAGGCGACAGCATGAGCAGCAGGTCTGCGACGAAGCTTTGCCTGTGAAGGCGAAGAACAGACCTGGCAAGAAAGAACGGGAGCGGAAGAGGAAGCAGATGAGCTCCGATGGCTCAGAAGGTTCTTGGACTCCAGTGTCCTTTGCATCCGCCAGCAAGCGGCCTTGCTCGAGTTCGGGTCCACGGCCTTGGGAGCTGTCGCAGATCGGCAGCATGCTCCCGAAGACAGCGAAGACTCCTGGCTTCAAAGTGAAAAGGGAGTTCACTTATGACCCCAAGAGCGGCAATGTATGCCACTTTGCGGAAAGTTTCGACACACGGTGACAATGCTGCGTTGTCGTGTGTTGCATGCGCTATGCGTTCCCGCCTGGGCTCACATGAAGAAGCTCGGCGGAGTCCTTTTCACCTTGCAACCTTGTTGTTAAAGCCTTCAAGCCATGCTGTGACATGAGTGCCGAGCCTGCAACAGTGGAAGCTTTGGGAAAATCGATGGCCTCACCTGTACATCAAACAAATCCCTTAAAGTCTCAAACCCACACACCCACCTCTGCCTTTGCCCACGGAGGTGCCGCATCAAGTCAGTCTTCGATTCTTCAATGGTTTCAGTGCTGGCCTGCGCAAGGTGCTCCTTCAGAGTTTGGTCTTTCAGACTTTCAGATCAGTGACCAGAGAGCCGTGTGCCCTAGACGAGACCTTGCAGCGCTGCATCCGTTGCCCATGCTCCATACTCCATAAGCCCAAAATAAATCCACAAGTGGATCCCCAGGCCCCCTTCAAACTCGTGCCTTCAGTTACAAGTTTGAGTCTTTCGGGTACTTGTTCCCATTGCTGCCGGCATAGGAGGGCCCAACCTCTGGAAAGTTGAAGCCTTTAGAGTGTCGCAGGTGTTGAGCACAAACATTCTCCTCTGTGACAGAGGCCAGAAGCAGTGTCCCGGTGATGGGGTTTGAAGTAGTTGGAAGTGTAGAGGATTGTGGGATTCAGGGTTCAGAGTGACTTAGACTACTGCATGGCAATATTTCAATTTATTTGAAGTCTTGTGGCAACCACTTCCAGTTTTGAGAAAGCTGGGTTGTTTCAGGTTATGGTTCAAAATCAATCTTTGCCTACTCCCTAGGGCCGAAAACCTATACTCTAAACCGTGCCGCTGCAAAATTGTGGAGTTCGCTAGCCGCAAGCCAATGACCCTTTCACCATTCGGCCTTTAAGATTTGCAGACCTCAAGACTTGCAGGCCAGTCTCAGAGGACAGGTCACAGGACTTATTAATTCATTAATAGTATTATAGTTTATTATAGCCTTCAGGCCTTGGTTCCTGAGACAAACAATGTTGAACCACTCGAGTGTTTGTTTTGCGTTTGCATAAGAGCATGTCCCACAACCTGATTCTATGGTCTTGTTTTTGGATGTTTTTGGCAGTCTTTTCGGTTCACACTATCTATAAAATACAAAGCATAAGCGGTTTAGGGTGTAGGGCAGTATAGGGCATAATAGGGCTCTGCGATGTTGAGTCATTAGGGGTGGGATTGGGTAAGGGGCAGGCCTAGAGTCAATAAAAAGGGGAGTCCGGGTTTCACCGAGGCTCTGATTTATGGGCCAAATAGCCACTATTTAGGATCACAAGGGTTCTATTAAAGGGTGCTCGCGGGGATCCTGGTAAACTCCAAACTTTGGGTCGGCCCCAAACTTCCCTAAACCCTAAGCCAAAAACCTTAAACTCTTTAAACCCAAAACCCTAAACCCAGGAGCCACAGCCTACCTCGACTCCGGGCTGCACGAGATGGAGAGGCCGGAGGACGTTTGTCCCCAAGGGTTTAGGGGTGTAGTGGCTTAGGGGGTGCCGGCTTCGGGCTTTTAGGGGTTAAGGGGATCTGTGCTTCGGACTCCTCGGGTGTGGGCGTACCCTAGAAAGGCCCTAGAAGGATGTCAGAGTTCATGGACCATATAGTCACACAGGGCTTCGTGATAGAAGGGTAGGGCCCCTAACCCTAGACCTTAAACCCTGAACCCTAAACCCTAGCCCTAGACCCTGTACCCTATAAACACCTCCTAGACCCTAAACCCTACACCCTAGACCCTAAACCCTAAACGCTAAGCCCTCAACGCCCCCTAGACCCTAAACCCTACAGTCGAGGGCGGCATGTGGATTGGGGTCCTGTGGTTCAAGACTTACACAAAGGATTCTGACCATAGGGTAGGTAAGGAAAAGGAAGCACCAGCGGCCACGATGATGCGCATGATGCTTGCGTATACAGCGATACAGCGCGCGTGCTACGGAGGGACAGCAGCGTTCATGCACTTTTCGGTTTGGTTGGCTGCATTTTCAGCATTTTCTTCTGGAATTCGAAAAAAAACCGTGCAGCGGCTGCAAAAGCTGGAAATGCATTGCCCAAAGCCGCCCGAAGCCGCCCGAAGCCGCCCGATGCTGCCCGATGCTGCCCGA
>CAJNJA010018579.1:0-10538 GCA_905231915.1 Symbiodinium necroappetens | reverse complement strand
GTACCTCAACCTTTGAGTCTGAGGCTGTGTACCAACTGTTGGGTGGGGCTAGCATGATATGGGGGCCGGAGAGTTTTTGTATTATTTTGGGATCTTGGTGTGTGCAGAGCTCCTTAGTCATATTGATGCTTGAATGCTTCTCAGTCTCATTGCGGGAAAACTACTACGCAATGAAGACCCTTCTTCACATGGCAGGATTCTTGGTTACCATAACCAACGGCGGATTTGCATTTCGCATCCAGCGTTGCTGCTACTCATCAGTTCGAGCATCCCGCATCTCCAGACCTCACAAGCGGGTTTGTGTTTCTTGAGATTTGAGGGCTCTTGGTCGAGATCCTCGAATCAAGCATTCCTTCCATGTCGGCCGAAGCCTCCAGGCAGCCGCTGGTTGCCACGGTGGGAGTTTGCAGATGATGATGGAATCATGTGGAATCGTGGCCCCGTTCGTGCCTTGGAGGATATTCGGGGTTCAGCTTCGGCACGAATCAAAGTTTCGGTACTTGCAACTGCCGATCAGTGCTTTGAAGGGGAGAGAGCAGGCCCAAGCAGCATTCTGCGCTCCAAAGTGCCAAGAGCCCATTGCTTTGTGCAATGCTTGTCTAGCATTGCTCCGATGTCGAGCTTTCAGATGTCGGACGACTTTCCTTCTTAAAGGGTTCCTATGTTCTTTTGGTTGAGTTTCGCTTCGGGGTGGAGCACCAGTTCGAAGCCTCCGCCGTCACCGAAAAGCCCAGGTTTTCCTGGATCGCACGAGCTGTTGTCAGCAACTTTTTGAAGACATTGGTGTAGCGTCGTGGCTGGCCTTGGCTGTTGAGTTGTCATGTTTCGTCATCGTCTAAACGTTTTCCATGTGTCGTTGCCCTCCGCTGAATGTGATTTATGCAGACCTGGACGACTGCGTCCGTTTCCGCACCAGCCAGGACGTGATTGTTCCTAGTTGATATCGTGCCGATGGTGTTCAGCGGCACAGGCAACGCAAGCCGATGCTTGAGAAAAGCTTCGAGTTTTGCATGCTCTGCAAGTCATCGGAGCTCTTGACAGCAGAGATGGATTCCCGCCCCGTTTTGACATTGACTTGCCCGTGCAGGCAAGCACATCGTTTCGAACTTGCCAAATTCGCTTGCACCCGACGTCGTGGCAATTCGGCTTGGCTCCCGTTGCAGTGGAGGATCACTCGAGCTGCCAAGAAAAGACGCAATGGAACCTGGACTGTGAGTTAAAAAGATTCAGCGGAGATCTTGACCAAGACATCGAAGACGCGTACCGTGCCACGCAAGTTTCAGCAGGCCTCCCTTTAAAGGTTGGGTTCATTGGTGGGCCCAAGCGGCTCCGTTTGCAGAAGCTTCGCGAGCAGTCTTGCGACCAGTTGGAGAGCTGGTGACTTCTTGGAATTTGACTCCGCCAGAGGCAGGCTCACAGCAAGCTTAGAGGCTTAGAGAGAATGCAAATGTTCTATATTATATTCTTCTCCTTGGTGACTTCTGTTGTCCCCTTCGAAACGTGGACTCCATCTAGCTCACCTTGCTACGCGGCAGAGCCACTTCCGTCCATGTACTCAAAAGCAAGGCACCTAATGAGGGTTTCTTTGGCTGCAGCTACTGCTCGCATTTGCCTTCGCAGACGTGGACAAGAGTGGTGACTGGAAGTACTTCCGGCGACCGGAAGATGCTGTGGACACCCCGAGGGCTGAAACCGCGATGTCAGCTGACGAGGAGGCTTTTCCGCAACGAGAGCTGCTTGGCTGTCTTCGTAGCAGAGTCCTATCCTTCTGTTGTCATGTGAACGGCGTGGCCGCCGTTTCGATTCAATAATCCACCTGACAGGCAACAGGTTGGCCTCATCGGCAGGCTTGTGCATGTGCTAGCCAGGTAGTTCAGCCGTCGTGATGTCTTATCTGCCCGCGCCTGCCAACCCTGCATCCCTGAAGTGCCTGAGGCTGCAAGCCTTCCGCCGCAAGGAGGAGCCCACTGACGCGAGAGGAAAAGTTCGGATATGGCCCTTGTGACAGTAGCCCTTTATGTCGTTGAGTTCGGTTACAGCACTTTCACAAGGGTTGCACGTCGGTCATGTCTGAATCTGGTGACATTCTGGCCTTTTGACGGCGTCGGCTTCCGCGAAGCCGCCCGGTGAATCGCTGCAGCGTCTGTCAGCTCAAGAGTAGTTCGACAAAGAAGTTCCGAAGATGGAGCACCCCAACAAGGTTCAGAACATGAGCTTGCCGCTCAAGGCTCCAACCCAAAGTCCCCATGCCCCTCCCCATCCTCCATCCAAAACCGGAAACCTTAAACTCTCAAGCCCGGTGCAGACTTTGCGGTCGCTCCGGAGCCACCTTCCGGCTGCCCCAGAAGCTGGAAAAAAGGCTCATCAGCCCACAGCAAGCACCTCTAAACCCTAACCCTCAATCAGAAAGGGGTGCGGTTGTTCAAACCTCGAAGAAGGTGCTCGGGGCCTTCCCTGGAAGCGGCCGGGGAAGCTGGTCGTAAAGCCCAAAAGATCCCTAAACCCTTAGCCCAAAACCTAAGGAGTTCTTCAGAAACTCGGAGGCAGCGCCAAGAGCTGTTAGCCTCACAGTCGATGGACACCACTGCAGCGCCCTCGGCGGATGACAGCGATGCAGAAGCAGCTCTTTGGCTCAGAGCTCCCCGGGCCGTTGGGTGGCTGTTGAACGGAGGTTTCCGACATCATACGTACGCATGTGCATACGTACACACACACACAGACACACAAGCCAGCATTCATACCCTAAAGCATGCGTACATGCATCGATAGGCGAGCATACAGACACTGAGTATATGCAGACATGCATATACCGTCATATACCTACCGCTGGAGGACGTGAGAGTTGAGAAGTGGACAAGAAGAACTTCGGATCAACTCTGTTCACCAAGAGCCGACCACCCCTCCCACCACCCACCCCCCAAAGTCGCGAGACGAGGCTCAGTTCAAGCTGCTTCTCACGGTGCTCAGCATTCTCGTCCTGACTTTCCTCTCCCAGACCTTCACAGGCTCGGCAGACTTCGGGCTTTAAGACCTCAAGGTTGTTACTGCTACTGCTGCTGCCCTACTGCTACTACTAGTACTAGTACTCGTAGTAGTAGTAGTAGTAGTAGTAGTACTACTACTACTACTACGACTACTACTACTGCCACTGCTGCTGCCTCTGCTGCTGCTGCTTCTACCAGTACTACGACGGTTCTTGGTTCGGAGTGAGAGTGGCGGAGTGTTGCATAGGCTCTGGGCTCAGAGTGACCAGTCGGGAAACCCAATTGGCCAGTGGCACCCTCCTCATCCTGGCTGCGCTGGTGCTTCGTATTTCTGTATGTCTGCTAAGTCGAATATTTAGGAGTGTGATTCAACAAGGTTATTGTCGTTCGCAACTGTGGCAGAAATATTTCAACCCAGTACCCCATTCCTAGCGACTATCCTCACCACGTTCCTGTGCAGCAATGCCAGGTCTCAACATCGGGCTCATGTCGCTGGACACGGCACAGTTACAGGTCGCTTGGCCGCAGACGATTTCGTAGTGTCACCACCTCCGCAATGCGTTCTGATTCTCCCGTGGCCGTGCATGAGGCTCTATTCTGTTGCACCAGGAGATGTTCGGTTTTCAGTCTTACGTGCTTGACAGCAGTACAGTCTGCGACCAGCTGGGCTGTACAGAGTTCGTGGTCGCGGCACAGATGCAGTGAGTGATTCTGGAACCCGGAACCCAGGTTCTCATAGACGTGCCCAACAAAGATGAGACTGCCATGGACTCTGCCAGATATGCGCGACTCCCGGCACTTAACTTGGTTTTCCGTCGGAGGCTATTTTCTTCGTGTCATTCGCCGTGCATCCCGCTGCTCCTCATGCATCGCTGACCAAGGGGACTAGCAGGTCAGTATCCAAAAGCCGTGGCACGTGGCTGCGGAAACTGTGATGTGACCTATGCTTGCAGCGGCGTTTGCAACAAAGGACTGGTGGAAGTTGCGACATGCAAACCATAAGTGCGATAGTCAAGTAGCTGTACCAGATGGTGCGACGTCATGCAGAAGCAGAAGACATGCAGAACTAACTACAATACTGCAAACAAAGATCCCAGAGCAATGCAGGGGTCCATGACCAAAGACCCGGCCTCCGTATCCACCGACCAAGGAAAGATCCTGCCACTGCGCCGGAAGGGGCCTCTCGGCCAGCAACACAGAAGTGCGATGATAGTATATATCCATCTATCTGATGTACCTATCTATCTGTCTATCTATAGGCAGTTAGTAGGATTCTATATGACATAGTCTCACATTAGTATGTGTCATCGCTGCTGCAAGGTTCGAGAAGGCATTGCAATCTGTACCGAGAGTTCCAGTAGTCTTCGGATTCCCAAACCTTCAACCCGAAGCCCCTAACCTTAAGCCTAGCCTCCAGCAGCCAAGGAATCTACTGCTTTGCACCATTCTCCTCGGCAACACCGCAGTCAACGCCTTGATGGCACAGCTGCATCCTGACACGATAGAGGGGAAGAATGTTGTATTCACCATGCTATGCTATATTGTACTGTACTATACTATACTCTACTATGCTATGCTGCGCTAGGCTATGCTAGGCCATGCTATTCTTTTTTTATACGAGGCGAACACAAATACGAATACGGAAACGAATACGAATACTGAGACTCGTACTAAACGTACTTTTGATACTTCTACCCAATACCGATACCAATGCCAATGCCAGTACTAAAAATACTAACAATGCTAATATTACTAATGGTACTAATACTGATATTACTACCAACATAAATACTAATACTCAAACACCACGAAGACTAGTAGACATACTCGTATGAATATTGATGCTTCTATTCAGATTCAATACTAATACTATCACTGATTCTGATACTGGTATTAATGCTGGTACTAATACTAGTAACTAGTGCATTCATGCCCAGATAATGATCTCAGATAATGCATACTAATATTCACGTTAATATTAACAGTAGTACGTATTTTACTACCAGTGCTAATTCTCATATTAATGCTAATACTGCTATTGACATTTATACTAATGCTAATATTTGTATCAGTACTGCTATTTAGTATTCATACGAATAGCAATGCTAATGCTAATGTTGACTGGTACTAATACTAAAGCCAAGGCTATAAGACAGACTGAGACTAGTACTAATTTTAATACCCATACTAGTACCAATACGAATACTACTATTCAAACTGATATTAATACCAATACTAATACTAATACGAATACGAATACTGATGCTCTAGTACTAAACCTTGTACTATATATTAATTTCCCAACTATACTATACTATGTCATACTAGACTAGACTAGACTAGACTAGACTAGACTGTACTGTACTGTACCGTACCATGCCATACCAGACCATACTACATAAAAATATGCAATACTACACCATGCTACACTTCACTAGACTGGACTAGACGATACTATACTGTACTGTACTGTACCTTTTTACCATAATATAGCATACCATATCCCTATATTATACTGCATTCTGCCACTCTACACGGTACTATGCTGTCTATATCACTACCATACTCAAGCTATACGAATACTAATACCAGTACCATGACCAACACCAACACTAATCCCAATGCTAACGCTATTGCTGATGCGAGTACGAATATGAATACGAAATACTAGTGCTAAGGCTATACTAGACAAGACCATGCCATACATGTACAAAACGTCGTCTTCAGCAGGAACCCCTCAGCAAACACGATGTGGTCCCAGCTTCGATAGCAGTCTCATGAGGAAGAGGTCTGTCCTTTCCGTTCCTTCGACCAGCCTGTATACCAGTATGAGTATCTAGTATTAGTATAAGTTGTTGTAGTAGTTCCGTAGGCCAGAGAAGGTCACAATGCAAGGCCCTGAGAAGCCAAGGTTGGCAGACTATGCAGGCCCATGGATTCTCTGCGCGAAACTCTTGGCGGGAACTTTAGGATCTTCTAGGTCACGGGGGGGCCTCTACTCGCTCAGCTCTCCCGCTCTGCCTCTTTCCCCGAAGTCCGAAAACTTTGCCAACTGCTGAACCAGATCTTCAATACTTTTCCACAGCTGAACATCCTCTATGAACCCTTGGCCGTCAGGCGGCTTCATCGGTTTCCTGCTGACCACGGCCATTATCGTTATCTTGTGTGAGATCGTACGAGACTTATCGCCCTGTTCGTGCAAGACCCTTTGGATGGGTTGAAGTGATGGGTTCTGACGCATGATTGGATGAGTTTTCTCTTCCCTCAGCGACCCGAAGACTACCCAGCACCAAATCTAGTCGCAGTGGCGCTATTCGAATGAAACTTTCAGGCAAAATCATGGTTTGCAATGGTGGGCAGGGGTTTTCCAGAGCGAGGTCCCGCAGTCCGTGTGTACGCGGCACGGCCTCTTCCTCGGGGCAGCCGGATCCCCGATCATCAAGCTAGCCATGGTGCTCTTCTACCCGATAACGAAGCCGTGGCTCGGCAGCAATTCTCGCACGGAGTCATGCGCGTTTGCGCCCGTGGTTGGTTGGTTGGTCGCTCGGTGGATCGGTCGTTTTGCTTTTTTTTGGTGTGTTGGTTAGTTTGCTGGCCGCCCGCTCGGTTGTTTGCGTTTGTTTGTTTGTTTTGTTAGTCTCCGCAGCTGGAGCTTCTGAATATCGAAGGCATCCAAGGGTTGTATGAGGCATCGCGAATTTCTTGCGCTGTCAATCGCGGTTGAAAAACGTGTGGCTGCCATGGCGAGGCACTCGCGGTTGGAGGGACAAGGCTCTACCTCTTCAAGTCTCTCCAACGGCGTTTTCGCTCGAGCCTGGTTTTCCGTTCACGATACAACAAGTCTTTCAAGAGAGGTGCATTGAAAATGGTGGGGATCACAGATGCCTCAGCTGACTTTTGGAAGAAAAGCTTCTGTGAGACGCCGGCCGCTTCGACTGATTCAAAGATCGACCGGCCTAAACAAAGAACAGCGGGACATGGAGACACAAATGCAAACAAACCTCATGAGGATCTCACAAGGTCTGCAAAGTGATGGTTTGCGAACAAGGCTACCCTGCAGCATTCTGCAGGGAAAGCAATCCTCTTGTTGAAGCCGTGGTTGGGCTACATGACAAATTCTTGACCGTGGCTCCCGAAGGTATGCGATTGTCCTGGATCACCTCTTCCCACAGCGAGTGCCTTGGTGACTTTCCTTCATCCCTCCGGGGCCTGTCGTCCTTGTTTGCTTGTTCTGCTTGTAGGTTCAGATGCGTGAATTCGCTTGCGGAAGTGTCGACTCTGACTTCGGATTTCGATTGGGGCCGGTGGCCGAGTCGAAGCGTTCTGGATGCTACATGGACGGGTGCTCAAACAAACACCAATCGAAGGCTAGTTCGATAAGCATCATCTGCACCGCTTGAACGCCAACGTCAACTCCAAGCTCCAAACCGCCGCGTGGAGCTGAGGAGAACATGCTGGACCGAAGTCAGCTTCAGGCACTGGTGGAGCACCCTGGTGACAGGTTTTACTCTACCATATTATGTTATGATATAATGTCTCCCCCCCCTCCCCCCCCACATGACAACTGCATGCTCCTTCTTCTGTCAGGTACCAAAAATCGGCTGCCCCAGGCATGCTCGTCGAGGGGCAAGCTGAGATGCTCATAGGCCAGGCAGCCCCAAACTCGAAGAGGGCTGCTTTACTTCGTGATTGATGTTGTTTCTGAGAGTACATGGATGTAGTAGCAACGATGGTACAAACACGAATGGTGGGGTGATCCAAATCCTCAAGTCTAAGCTCGATCTCTGCCCAACGTCCCAAAGCCCTCGCGTCGCTCGCGATTCGCTGAGCGATGGGCATCCGACCGCAGGTGCCCTGGGCATGACCAAGAAGACTGTCTCAGAGGCTGGCGGAGTCTAAGACTACTCGGAAACAGCATCCTCCCACAATAGCCGATTGGACTCCAGCTTGTCCGTCCGACCAACTATTCCCGCCCCCGTCTTCTTGCAACCCACATCTGCGCTTTGGACAGGTGATGGTTCCGTTGCAGAGTGCCTGCTGCTTGATGCTTGAGGTGCATGGCAAGTGGGCGCTGGGCTAGGCAGGCGTGCAAAGCGGTCTATTAAGAATATGCTACTGGCGTCATTTGTTACTCTCACCGACGAAGCCTGACGTTGTTGCAGCCAGAGAGGCCAAAAAACTCGCGAGACACCAAAGAACCGTCAAAAAAGCATGGATCCACCGATCACCAATACGAGCATGTAGAGGCACGAAGCCGGATGCTAAAGCCGGCTGTCTGCGGTGACCGAGCTTTCTCGGTCGTAGAATGTGTCTTAAGCTTTTGAACCCAAAGGTCGAACCAGCCCAGAAAGAAGCCCGGAAGCTGTTGGAAAGCTAACGGGTTTTGTGTGTTTGTGTTTGTGTCGTACTTTGAAGTACAGCATCCTACTGATTCTGAAGGTGTTGACATGACCTGTTGCGCTCCAGCTTCCAATCCTCGTTTTCGTACACTCCGAAGCCCCTCGTTAATCTGAATGTAAGACCCGTGCCGGCTGCGATTCCTGTGGGTCCACTGCAAAGCCTTGGTGCCGGTTTGCTCGTGCAATTCTTGCGCCTCGACTTTTTGACTCCTGTGAGAGCATCGTTCTTGCCAGGATGTTCTCGACTTTGCATTCATTGCACGGGTGATTCAGAGACCTGGTCCAACTTAACTTTGTGTCCTTTCCGCCAGCTGATGTTGGAGGAAAGCTTGATCGTGGGTTTGAGGTGGGGCTTACGTAGTTCTACGCTTTCAGATGCCTGGCTGTTCATTGGTTGCCCGCTTAAATTGCAGGCATCCGTGCATTCCTTGCTCTCAACACGGCCGTCACCAGGCCTCAGGCCTTCTGGGAACCACCAAGCTGACGCTACGCTGAGGCGGGGCTACAGCCGCTTCCCCGTGGTGGACCCTGCCTCTGGGCAGGCGCGTTCACCCAAAGCATTGAAGGGGTCCCGAGCCAGATGGGCTACCAGTAGCATGGGATTCGCGGTGGGACCTCTGACTCTGTCAGAAACAGTGAGAACGAGTAAGTGAGAAGAAGCAGAGAGAAACACAAGATAAAGATAAGTCATCACGGGAGTGTGTTGATTAAATTAAAAAGCTTCCTCCCGCTGAAAGCAAGACGCTGAACTGCCTAACTTGACTTCTGCTCTCGAGTTCTCTTCCTCTTCTGGAACTGACCACGAGGTTACGGGAAAGTAGATCTCAAGGCATGACATGTCATGACGTGTCCAACTGTACGCGTGTAGTTCTGATTTAAAGAGAATGCAGCAACCCGAAGATTGTATGCCAGCATACGATCACATGCTAAAGTGCATCATGTACAATACCTCAACGCAGTATGGTATTGTAGGCAGCTATGTGCGAACATAGAACTACTTGTCTTAATTTACAGGCTTGGATACAGATAATCTGTAGCTTATGACATCTTAACGGATGTAGAGTTTGTGTCTGCCATAGGCAGGAGTTTGGAGTTCCTGGTGTAGCACTAAACGATCAGAGGGGGGGGTCAAGGAGTTGTAGCACTGCGGGCTGAGAGTATTGGGTTCGGGGCTTGAGGGTTTCAGCGTGCAGGCTTCCCCGACCCTTCCTCAAAGGTGGTTGGCCTTCTTCACTGTAAAGATCTGCTGAGCCTGCGCGTGGTTGAGCCGCTTCACGACGACCTTGTGCACAATGTTCGGGACCGATCGGCTTGCGCCTCAATCTGGCTGTCCCATGTGGGAGATTCTGGTCCAGATGATGTAAACTTTCTAAACAGGGAGAAGCCTATCAGATTGAAAAGGTGTGGGATGGACATTGGCAAGCTGTCCGTGCCAGAAACCCTATAGAGGCCCTAGATGCAGAAAGAAGTCACGAAAGCTGAACCCGGAGATCCGACATGGGCACTGCCCTCTTGGCCGCTTGGTCTTGGCACTGAGACCTGCACCGTCGGCGAGCTGCTCGAGGCGCTGCGTGCGGCCGGCCGAGAAAGGCCGACTTCTGGGAAGTTCGGGGAGCATGGCGAAACTTCGGGCAAGTCGCTCCGTTTTCAAGGTTTCGGCTCGGTTTTTGGGACTTGCGTAAGCCCTCTGCAAAGCACAGGTCGCTCTTGCCTGGGTTGTTGCTGAGACTGAGGGACTTGGAAAGACAGCTGCAAGTTGCGAGGCACATGTTCGTTTGCGGCAAGAACACCACGCTGATGTCCTTGCTGTCAGAGCTGGGATCCCAGAGTGCCCTCCAACATTTTCGGCCAAGTGCAGACTCCGCTGTTCTATGCGGGGCAGACACCATATTTAAACTACAGAATGTTCGACACGTGCGTAATTTTTGCGTATGTTCTAACCGTCTGGAAACACTCTGGAGGTCCTACATTAAAAAACGGAGGCATGGAATTTCATGGATTACTTTGTGCACAAGGCGTGCGCGGCGGGGCGCCGCATGCCACCACCACCGCCGCCACCGGCACCGGCATCATCATCATCATCATCAGCATCAGCATCAGCATCAGCATCAGCATCAGCATCAGCATCAGCATCATCAGAATCAGCACCAGCATC
>CAJNJA010018578.1:0-10538 GCA_905231915.1 Symbiodinium necroappetens | reverse complement strand
TTATCCGGGCCTATGAGTCCTCCTGATTAGGGTTTAGGGATTTGGTTTGGGGTTTAGGGTTTAGGGTCAGGAGTGACGCACTGGATTTTACGGGCTTGTAAGGTTTAGTGCCAGTCATCGCAGTCTCGCTTTGCTGGTGGGGGCGCTTTCAAGTAATGTAGGGGCCTTAATAAATAAACTAGGGCAATATGCTATATTATTCTAGAACTACAATTCAGAACCCCTAGATTACTATTGGTAATCATCTATCTAGGCTCGGGCTTCTGGTGTTCGTGACATCCAGTAGGAAGTTGTGGAGCCCTGCATGGCGTCCAAACCGGCTCGGGTTTGTCCTTTCAGCAAGGAGCTGCCACGCCCAGTACACACGGTTTAAGGTTTAGGGTTTAGGGAAGGTCGCGCACACCTTGCGGGGCCTTCTGTCCGAGGCCAGCGTCCAGGTAGCCATGATCATCGTCTTTCAAGGCCATAGCAGGAAGCTTGTCTGGGCGATAGATAGATAGATAGATATATGTATATATATATATATGAGTCATTAATTAAGCTTTACCTGAGCTTGTTTCTGTCCATGGCTGGATTCATGAACTCCTGCTTTATACAATCACAAATTTAAGCATCCAGTCTGCTGATCCCAAGGCTCAGGACGCACAGATTGTGACTTACCCATAGGCTCCGTAGTAGTTCCGTTTTGAGATTACCTTATAAGATCCTAAACATAGGCCACAAAAAGGAAGTACTATGGAGCCTATGGGTATCCCATTGGTGACTGATGTGCCTTTGTGTTCTGAGAGGGACTCCCTAAACCCTAAACCCTAAACCTTAAACCCTAAACCCTAAACTCTAAACCCTAAACCCTGAACCCGAAACCCTAAACCCTTCTAAGAGGGGTGCCATCCTCACAGGGTTCAGACTTCGTCTTTGAGGCTCAGGCTTTGCTTGGTCTCAATACGGTTGATGATATAAAATCCTTGGCATTACCTTAAGGACCCTAAACTATGGGAATTATGGTATATTCCTTATTATGGGTAATGCAGGATTTAGATCATCAGCCGTATCAAACCCTAAACCGCACACCCCAAAAGCCTAGAGCCCTGAACCCTCAGCGCTTCCTGGACCCTAAAGAACCTACCGTTTAAGCCACATGTATGTATGTATGTATGTATGTATGTATGTGTATATACATATATATATATACATATATATATATATATATCGAAGTCCTAATAAGGAGCCTTAACAAAGGTAGGTTACTTGGGGCTTCAGGTTGACCCTGAACCCAAGCCCAACCTCGGATTCGGGGCGGAAGGGTCTTCGGATGACGCGGGCTACACAGAAAGCGCAAAAAGAGACGGGTAGTTCTCTAGATTAGACTCCTTTTTTAGGTCCACAACAATGTACAGCACCCTCATAAAGAGAGGACCCTAAAAGGGACCCTCATTTAGAGAACTGCCCATTCAGATTTAGGAGGTGAGCGGCTTCCGGAATCCACCGCTGTTTAGGGTCAAAAAATCATCCTAAAACCGGCCCTTATGCTATCTACTTGCCAGATTTTGCCCCCTTTTCGCCAACACCCTCTAGCTAATCCCTAAACCCTAAATGCCAGACCCAAAAACCTAAACCCTAAACCCTAAAACCCAGCAAAAGGCTCCGGCCGGACTTGCACAGACCTTGGATGGCGGGAGATGGGTATCCCGAAGTTTCGATTTCTTGTTTCGGTAGCTGGTTTTAGGGTTAAGGGTTTCGGGCTTTGTTCCTTTTTTGTTGTTTAAAGTTGTGGCTTTAGGGCTTTCAGGGCGTAGGGTTGTTGTTGTTTTTTTTTAAAGTCGGGTGGGTTTAGGATTTAGGGTTGTTGTGTTTTAGTTGCAGGTTTAGGGCTCAGGGTTTTTGCTTCTGTTTGTTGTAGTTGTGGGTTTAGGGTTTAGTTTATTTTTTAGAGTTGTGGGCTTCTAATCCCCAGTAGGGTGACAGTGTACGTTGAACAAGAGGCATGCGGACTAAAAATCCAAAGTCATGTACTGATGACCTCACTTACTATGTCCCTGGATCATCCAAGTAGTAAGCTTGTATCTTATGTGCTAAACCCTAAACCCTAAACCCTAAAATGCAACTGGAGCTTGGGAGGTCCAGCTTGGGTTTAGGCTGCTGCATGTCTGGTTAAGGATTAGAGGGTTGAGACCTTGGTGCTCAGGGTTTCCAGACACTTCAATACTCCCTGACCTTTAGGGTTTAGGGCTTAGGGTTTAGAGTTTAGGGTTTAGGTGATTAGACATTCCGGTGGCTCCTGACCATTGCTTTGTGACTTGTCTTTAGGGCTCTCCGCCAACCACCAAACGCTTCTAGCTCCGATGAGATCCGACTTGCTACGATGCCTGGCCCTAGTGCATCCACAGGCTCAAAACTGAACACCCTCAGACATCACATCTTACACACTACAGCCCTACAGCCACAAGCCTTAAACCCTGAAGCCTAATGTCCTGAACCCTCACACCCTGAGACCGAACAAATCGAAGCCTCAGCCGGTGCAAACCAACCCACAAATTAGACAGCCTGAAGAGTCAGAACTATAAATAATCCACTTCTTGTATGTATATATATATATCTATCTATATATATATATATCCATACACATAACACATAGTCTAAAGTCTATGTGTATACATACATATATGATGTATTCTGTATATACGAATTGAAAAATCATACTGAAATGCAACTCAAAGTCCTAGTCTACTTCTTAAGGCCACCGGTATGGAACCCAACGTGGGGACCCGGCGGAATCTGTTCCAGGTGCTTCACCAGCTGGCGCAGCTTGGACCTGCTAAGCAGGGCGGATTACTTATGACTGTGAGGATTCCAGGGCTATTGAAGCTTTACCGTTTTGGGCCCAAAGACCAAAATATATAAGGCTTTTTGCGCTGCAAGGATTGCATTAATTCGTCAAATTACCTTGACTCAGGTTGCCTCATCCGCCTCACCGCTGCCGGAGTCAGCATGCTTCCTCTTATAGCGTGATGGCGGTGGTGCTGTTGGAGTTGGCAGGGTCACTGCTTCACCATGACCAAGTATTGTCAGCTCCCCCGTGGCCTGAATCCTGGACCGATCTTGCCAGTCGCCCAGGGCAAGGTCCCCCCTAAACCCTAAACCCCTAAACCCTAAACCCGGTAGGTCGTGAGACTGGCGGGTCCAAGGAGTCGAAGATCTCCTGGGTGAAGAGCGGGACTTCGCGGCTGCCCCGCATGCCCGGTAGCATCGAAATACACCCCGCAGGTTTTCCTCCGGTAGCACACCATAAGCCTCGTTCCAATCCTTTGCCCAGGACCAGCCGGTCGTGAAGTGCGAGGGCACCGCCCACCTGAACCCGGAGCAGCGATGGGCCTGTTTCCCCTTAACGTGCTGGACTATACAAGAGGCTATTTTGAGCCTGAGGGTTAGAGCTGTTGGGTTGCGGGGTGCAGGGCTTCGCGTGCTACGCCAGGTGTGGAAATTTATAGGGTTGTAAGACTACCAAAATCGGAACCCACAGACGCTCGAAGGTGTCTCTTTCAGGCCGTTTGCAATAGGGTCTAGGGCCGAGTCTAGGGTTCAGGGCTTCGGAGCCCCAAGCCCCAAACTCCTGTCCAGGGCTTGAACAACGTTTCTTCCCAACAGCCTAAGGACATAAACCCACGTGAGTGGACAACAACTGAGCATCAGCCTCAATAGCAAGACTCCCTAAGGTCTAAGCCCGCAAGAATCGTACTTCAAGCCGTAATCCCTCTAAGTACGTAGTTCCATTTTATGGTTTAGGTTTAGAATCTTATAAGGTCATCCCGAAAAGGAACTACTTAGGGCCCATGGGTAAAGCCCTACTCCGAAGCTCTCCACTTCCTTGGGCGAGAGCTCGATCCATCCAGTCCATTTGGTGAAGACCTCGTCAGCAGCTTCTTGGCTTAAGGTAGGGGCCGTAATAATCAGAATAGGGTTTGGGGCTCCTTTATAGTACACTTATCAATCACGAACCCTAAGGAAGAAAAGCGGTAACCATTTAGGCTTCGATGTTGTACGGGCTCGGGTTTAGGACGGCTTTGGAAAAAGGACTTGGGCAGAGGAACACGAAGCTGAAGTCCAGGAACTTACCACCAGGTAGCAATATCAAGTGAAGTTGAACCCTAAACCCTAAACCCAAAAACCTAAACCGCCTAAACCGCCTAAGCCCTAAACCCTAAACCCTGAACCCTAAACCGCCTAAACCGCCTAAACCCTAAACCCTTCAAAGCCCGAAGCCCCAAGTAAACCCTGAACCACGAACCCTAAACCCTGAACCCTAAACCGTCTAAACCCTAAATCCTGAGCCGGATATCGCAGACCTCAAAAGCCAACCTTAAGCCCTGCTCGGCCCTAATCCCGACCCTTCGGGGCTCCCATGGCTTACATCTTCGAGGTATACTCAAACCTACGCATCTGGGTAGTTCTTTTAATTAGGGACCCTTTTTAGGGTCATTTTTATAAGGCTGCCGTACTATTTTGGGGACCTAAAGTGGACCTAAAAAGGGACCCTATAATTTCGAGAACTACCCATCTGACTAGTAACGCACCATGTGGGTGCTATAGGAATTAGGGGAAGCAAGACAGTGTTCCTAACGGCTTCTCGCTACTCTGATTGTCAAGGCACCTAAACCCAAAAACCCGTATTATAGAGCCCTTGTGGAACCCTAAACCCTAAACCCCTAAAGGAGCTCCTTCAAGGAAATCCTGCGCTAAGTCAATAAGGGCCCCACAAAAACTGGAGCCCCAGAACTGTCATCGCACACTACGATCCCGGCCTGCGGCGTCGAGGACAGCACTTCTATGAGCAGAAAGAACTTGTGCTGGTTGAAGAAAGGTAAAGGCCTGCGCAGGATTTCAAGGTTAAGGGTTTAGGCAGGGATCCGGGATAGGGTGTCTGTATGGTCTGGGGTCGCATGTAAGGTTTAGCGTAGAGGGTTTAGGGTGGCACTGCACCGCATGTCACGCGCTGTAGGCTCCCGAATCGGGATTGTGGGGGTGTGCAGCTCCAGGATAGCATGAAGCATACTGTTAGCGCAAGCACAGCAATCATGCAAGAGCTTCTCGAGCTCGGGTTGGCATGTTAATGCGAGCAGAAAACACATTCATAAGGGTAGTGCAGGGATTCCGAGCATTTTATTCCGATTCCTACAAGTGTCGACACGGTGGCGGGGGGACCCAGCAGCGATTTCTGATTGTTAGCAGCGGCTACCTCGGGCTTGATAGAAGGGGTACCTGCGGTTTCATCAGTAGAGCGTCTATTTCCCAAACCCTAAACCCTAAAACCCTAAACCCTAAACTGCTTAGAGTTTGTCCAGGAACCTTGAACCCGAACCTCTCGCTTGCTAAGTAGGCGAAAAGGGGGGCCTATGCTTGGAGCAATGAGGCCTCGGGCTGCTCCAATTTATGAAGCCTCTGCTATTAGGGGTTTAGGGTTTAGGGTTTATGGCCGTAGCCGTATTGTAAGAAACGCAAAGTCACTCCCTTCAACCCGTAAAGAAGGTATTCAACAATCAGGACTTTCCATGGACCATCGAAGACTCTGGAGTTTAGCCATCGCAAAAGCAAGCTTTGCCCAACTCATAAAAAACAAATCATCCAGTGGTCCCTGAGATCGATGCCTGTAGACGTCGCTCCACTTGCACCTTCCTCGCTCCACCTGCGGAACTTGGAGTTACATGATAAAAAAAACTATCTTTAAGTAGGCTGCACAGCATGATCTTGGATGTGAAGACCCTACCTATAGTCTCCATTGTAGCTATCTCTTCTGGTTACTTTGTAGGATCCCTAACATACAACAAGTTAGACCCCCAACAGGTACAATGGGAGACTCTAGTCAAGAATGACATTTTCTTCGGACATGCAGAACTTCAGATTTTCGATAATGGCCTCAGACCTCAGAGATTCAGGCAATAAGGTCTAGGGTTTTAGGCTTTAGAGTGTAAGGTTTGGGGTTTTAGGCTTTAGAGTGTAAGGTTTGGGGTTTTAGGCTTTAGAGTGTAAAGTTTGGGGCTTTAGACTCTATAGAGCGGAAGGTTTAGGGCTTTAGGCTTGAGAGTGTAGGGCTTTGGGTTTTAGGCTTCAGGGTTTAGAGCTTTAGGGTTTTAGGGTTTGGGGTCTTAGGGTGTCAAGCCAACAGTGCTAGAAAGGGCTTCAGGGGTCTATATAGGCATCAGGGCTTTAAGCTTCAGAGCGCAGGCTTTGAGGATTTAACTTAGGAGCCGTAACAATCAGAATTCGCCGAATACGTCTCTTCTGACGTATAACATAGTTAAACCGGATCATATAGAGGAACCCTAAACAGTAAACCAATCCTGGCGCATACCAATGATTCCTCTTCCGGCCCCTTTAAGTACATGTTGTTGTTGGCACAAGCCTATCGTTATCACTTAGGCCGCTTATGCCTTCGGGGCCCGTGGAGTTTACTCGGGCTTGGGATTGCGATTCAGGGCTAAGGGAGTTTAGGTAGAAGTGGAAGGTTTAGGTAGGATTTAGGGGTTAGGGTTTAGGGTTTGAGGAGATCAATTACGGGCTTCAGGAAGTCTCCGTCCAACCCATCGTCTTGCTGCGGAACTGGTGGAGTATCTACGGTTGAGTCTGGGATGCAGAGTTTGGGGCACAATCATGTAAGCTTCGGTTGTTACGTTTTGCTCACGTTTTGCTCTAGGCTAAATAGCACTCGATGCCCCGAAGTCGAAACCCCAAGTGTGGCCCGAAACCCGAGCTCTATACCACACACCCCTAAACCCCGAACCCAAGCATCAACCGAGACCCTGTAAGCCTGTAAACGTTATGTAGACCGTAAGCTCTGTAACACCAAAAAAACATCCTAAGACCTGAATACCTTAGGCAGCGGGCCCCAACGATCCCAAGCCCCGGGGGCCCCTATATGCCACATATGATATGCCCCAAGCCCTAAGCCCTCAGCCCTAAACCCGAAGCCCTAAACCCTAAACCTTAGACCATAAACCCAAAGCCCTAAACCCTAAACCCTAAGCCCTGAGCCCTAAACCCTAAAACCCTAAAACCCTAAACCCAAAGCCCTAAGCCCTGAACTCTAAAACCCTAAACCGGTTTAGAGCCTAGGGCTTAAGGCCTTGACGATCAGACTAGAGCTTCAGGGTAAGGCATAAAGGAACCCCGAGGAATACTAACTGAATCACCGACCCGTATTCCTAAACGGTTTAGGGTTCAGGGTTTAAGCCTAAACCCTAAACCCTAAACCCCAAACCCTGCTTAACTTGCTTAGTTGCTGAGTTCATAAACATAAAAAAGTGTACACTTTCAATTCCATAAGGGATCAAATTATCCCAAAAAGGCTAAAGTGTGCTAATTCAGCTGCTAAGCTGCATTGGGGCCCCTAACCCATGGGCCCCCCTAAACCCTAAACCATGAACCCCTAAACCCTAAAACCCTAAACCCTAAACCCCTAAAGCCCTAAACCCTAAACCCTAACCCGCCCCCCACCCCCCCAAAGGGCAAAGAGACGCGGCCTGCTCGATGACTTTGTTTGCTCTCCCGAGCTCCTCGAGGATGATCCGCTTCGTCCTAACTTCGGACTTTGGGGTTCAGGATTTAGGGGTTTGGGGTTTAGGGTTTTGGTGTTCGGGGTTTAGGGTTTAGGCTTTGGTGTTCAGGGTTTAGGGGTTTAGGGTTTTGGTGTTCAGGGTTTAGGGTTTAGGCTTTTGGTGTTCAGGGTTTAGGGTTTAGGGTTTTGGTGTTTAGGGTTTAGGGTTGAGGTTTTGGTGTTTAGGGTTTAGGGGTTTTGATGGGTTTAGGCTTTAGGTTGTTTTTTGAAGCTTTAGGGTTTAGGGTTTAAGGTTTAAGGTTTAGGGTTTAGGGTTGATACAAGGCTTAGGGCTTTTTACTCTCAGAAGCTCCAGGCACTTAGTGACTTAGTAGTAAAGGTTCTAAGTACCAAACTTGAGGGTTATAGCTTCGCTTCGACCTGGCTTGAGGCTTGGTGTTTCGGCTGGGGGCTTTGGGGGTTGCACAGGTCGGGAATAGCTGGTTTCTTGTTAGGGGGTTTAATTTAAGTTACAATAATAAAGAAACCACATTCTTTACTCTTTAACAAGAACCCAGAACAGATTATCCTAAACCTTAAAGCCTAAAGTGATTGGATTATCGGGCCTGCAGTTTGAGGATCAAGCGTTTCGAGTCTTATCCGGTTTAGCGGGAGGCTCTAAGCATATACCAACACGGTTTAGGGTTTTAGGGATTAGGGTTGACAGTAATTTATGGCTTCTGGCATATAGGTTCACGTGTTACAAAAAATCCCTCAGCGCTGAGCCCCAAGTCCTAAATACCAGGAGTGCTGTGCAGCCACGCGTCGTTTCGGAAACGTTGTGGGTAGAGTTCATGCACCTCAGGCGGGATGGCCAAAGTGTACACAGATATGATACCGATGATTATTACTGTTATTGCCGTGGTTGTCAGCCTTTTTAAGAACAAAAATATGATTATCGCGAAGGTTAACTACCACGATTATTCTCAATTTTCTTCGTTTACATTAAGCAGCACTACTACTATTCCTAAACCCTAAACCCTAAACCAATATTACTATATTCACTCTGTGAGACCTCGAGGCTCCGGATTACACTTTGCCAGTTTGCGTTTTACAGAGTTTACAGGATCGAAACCTCGAGCTTTTAGGTTTTAGGGCTGAGGGTTCGGGTTTAGAAACTTCAGGCTTTAGGCTTCATAAAGGGTTTAGGGGAGGGGTGGGGGCTTATGAGAAGAACAAGACCGACAAATATAGTCCGCAACCACAAACCAACAACGACGACATAAACGAGTTAGTGAGCGATTAACAAAAAACTTATCACACATACCGGATAGAGTATCTAGCGAGTTACATTTCTACTGCAACGAGCCATGCAGCAGGCAGTCAAGCAAGCAAGCAAGTAAGAGAACCGAAGCGAAGCAAGCATCCAAGCGGGCGGGTACATCCGTCAGTTAGTCGGACAGTCAGGCAGTAGGTCAGTGAGCAGCTATGGTCATGGCAACAACGGTACTAGCCATTGCAACCGTCAGGAAACAAGACACCGATGCCTGGAAAGTATCCAAAGTCCTCTTGGCGGCGATTGGAAAATTGGTCGTTGGATCTTCGCAAGGACAACGAAAGTGACCATCTCAGTTTAGAAACGGTCAACACGAAGCTAAGTGGTGCACTGAGAAGGACGAGGATAATGTTCACAAACGTAGCACTTGGAGGATCATGGGGCTTAGTAAGCAAAGTTATTAAGTTTGAGGTTTAAGTACAATAGTTACCTTATTATAACCCTAGGTTCTAAGTCCCATCATCCAAAAAAGTTAGACGGAAGAAGTACGGCCGCCGAGAAACGGGAAGGCTGGTGTGATCACGGGCATGATGTGAAGACGATCTTGCGCATACACCTGGGTGGTTGTCCAAGCTAGCGTCTCTTTTGGGTTCCCATACTATAGAGTGCCGGATTACAAGTAGAACTAGATAGGGTTCCCCCAAAAAGACCATGATTTGGACACTCACCCGCCTTGCTGGGAGTGCAGGAGGGTTGGTCTTCGGGTTCGGGCCGGGCTTCTTAAACCCGCTACAGATATACAGGACCCTCAAAATAGCAAAACCCTCCTAAACAAGCAACTGCCCTAGCGCTGTTCGAATTCGAGCCCATACTTCAGGGTGTTGATGGTTATATATATATATACACAGATGTGTATATATATATACACATAGATAGATAAATAGATAGATAGAATAGAAAAGAAAAGAATAGAATAGGATAGAATAGAATTAGAATAGAATAGAATTAGAACTTTAAATTTAAATCGAAGAAACATAAAACTGAAGCTCTCACGGTACGAATACCCTGCTCCTTCTCATCTACTTTTTCACCCAATTCTTCTCGTTTAGGGCTTATGGGGTTTTAGGGCTTAGGGCTTTAGGGTTTGTTGTATCGGGTGTCAGGGTTCCACATCCCCTGAAGTTCAGAATTGATGGGGTTTAGCGTTTGCAGCTCATTTTCCCTGAAGGGTCCGAGCAGTCCTTGTTCACGAGGTTTTGAGTCTTGAGTGTGATTCAGCTCCGTGGTTCGTTTTTTCGGCATGGTCAGGGTGGAAGGTCCAGGAGCTTAACTACTGCAAAGCTGGTGCCACGAGCAAGATAACACCGCTGGCAATCTTGTGCGCTCCAGCTATAAACACCTCTCTGCACTATCCTACCAAGCAGAAAACCTAGTATGCACAGCTTGCCTTCACCCACCATCTAAACCTCTTGCAGGACCGTTAGACCCTGAAAGCCTCACACCCTAAAGCCCTGAACTCCAAAATCCTAAAATCCTAAACCCTTAAACCCTACCACCCGTAAACCCTGTAATACCCCATAGAAACCCTAAACCCTAAACCCATACAAACACCCCAAGCAACTCTAAACACCCAAAGCCCCAGCCCAGGGTTTTAACACCCCTAAAGAACCCTTTTAAAGAAACCCTTTAAGACACCCGTTAAAAAAAAAAAAAAACAACAACAACAAAAAAAAA
>CAJNJA010018577.1:0-10539 GCA_905231915.1 Symbiodinium necroappetens | reverse complement strand
TCCTTAGTAGTTCCTTGTTGGGGTTACCTTATAGCATTCTAAATATGAACCCTAAAAAGGAACTACTTAGGAGCCTATGGGTAGAACCCTAGGCCAGATCCAAGGATGTCTGCAGTTTCCATCGGAGTTGCTTTCGACGGTGAGCTACAGGTGGGTGAGACTTGCTGGCACTTAGCTGCACACTTGGACTATTAGAGTGTGTTATTTTTGTTGTGTTTTTTTGTTAAAATTGGTGGGTGTATAAACTATAACCCCAAACTCTAAACCGGTTAGGTTATGGACTCGTAACGCCATTAGGATATCTCTCTCAACCCTTGACGGTTCAGTGGCCAGGGTTGAAGGGTTCAAGTGTAGGTTCTTGTGGTTATTGGCCCGCTACACTCTAAACCCTAAGCCCCAACCCAAAGCCCTAAGCCCTACACCCTCAATTTCCTTTGGGTTGCAGGTGGGCCTATGAGCCATAGGGCACTATAACTACAGTTTATAGATTTCTAAAGGTGAGGGTCCTTCTTCCCTTTTTTGCAGCCTCCGGGTTCCTTATAAACAACTACCATATGACAAAAAGGGAGCGCTTTTTCTTCCTAGGCTATCGGGGGATCCTAGGACATGATTTTATATCAGCCTCTGCTGATTCGCTTCAGTTTCGACATGGCCGGAGAGGAGGGTTTGGGTTTCTTGAAATCCCTAGTAGTGCCCTAGAGCTCCCAGAAACCTGCATAAGTCTTGTTTCCTATCGCCACCCCACCAAAAGAAGCCGAATCTTCAGGTAATCTACGAACCCTTTCGAAAAGAGCTGTTCGAAGCGGCACGAGGGGCAGGAGCTATGCTGACGCTCGGCATATGCAGTAGGAGCTTGGATGCGAGATACTGTTGATGATATAAATCCTGCATTATCAAAAGGACCCTAGACTATGGGAATTTCTGATAGATTCCTCATTATGGGTAAATGGCAGGATTTTTGTCATCAACCGTATGTTGGTCTGCTCTACCTAGGATTGTGGTACCTGTTGTAGGTCCTGCTAGTCGTTTGTTGGGATCTTGCCGTACGAGAACATGGACCACGCTTGCAGGTCCAGGATATGGGCTGCTTGAGCGCAAGAATCGCGTTGGTGGCACGTTGTTGTACTGTTGATTGTTTTCGTTTTTTGTCGGGGCTTTCTAGTCAAAGGGTGATTTGGGAGGGATTGACAAGAAGGGTCCGCTATCATTCACCCCTTGGATGGTAGCATGCTGGGTCATGGAAGGCCTTGAATCCCCCCCCTCCTCCCCCCTTTGCTGTAAAATCCAAACAATCCCTAGCACTTGTTCAGCCGAGGTCTGAGCATTCGCCTTTCTGACCCTATAAAAGTCTAGTACTCCCCAAACCTTGATTGACAAATAAAGGCTGCTACATCAAAAGCACATGAAGCTTCATCTACCGCATCACATGATGGGAACCCCATGCCAAGCCCGATAAGAAACCCGCGAGATCCTATAAGACCGTGTAAACCCTATGTTAAACCTCCTCTAAGAATCCCATAATCCGTTGACAGCCTTACAAACACCCTCTAGGAAGTCCTAGTAAGACCCGACAAAACCCTGCACAACCTCATTATCATTTCTGCAGGCTCAAATACTGAAACCTTCCTGAAGCCCTAAATCCCTATACCCTATACCTGTACCCTGCAGTAAATCCTAAACTAAGCCCTAAACCAACCACAGGAATGGCGCCAGCATCAGTGTCTCTAGCTCCGAGAGCCTGTCGAAGGCACGCCGAGGGAAGGGGAAGATTTCGGGCTCATGAACCCTCTCCCTTTCTCTCTTTCCCTGTCTCTCCCTCGATATTGTAACATGTTTCGTCTGGGTTTTTGTTAAGCCTTCTAGACATCAGCTCGGGTATTAACTAGCATGTTATGGTTCAAAAAGTTAACAGGTTCGGAAAAGCTTTCCTAGCATTTGTGCATTCTATATATATATGTATATGTATATGTATATGTATGTATATAAATGTATGTATATATATGTATGTATATATATATATATATGTATATATATATACATATATATATATAGATACACATCTGCATCTCTCTCTCTCTCTCTCTTTCTCTCTCGCGCTGGTGCTATCTACATAATGTAATCTTTCTGTCTCGTTTCTTCCTGTCCTTCGTGCCCTAAAATCCCAAAGCCCTGAACTTTAATACAGTTTCATGATGTTTCACGTCTAAGCTTCACACCCCAAAGCCAAGACCCTGAAACCCAAACAACCGAGGGTGATCGTGCGAGCGAAAGTATTGCACTTGACAAATCCACCCCGAAACACCCTTAAACCGGTAACTCTAGAAGATACCCTGAACCACAAACTTTAAGAAACCCTATAAAGCCCAAAACCTAAACCTAAAGCACCATGAAAATACCATAACAGACCTAAGCAACCTAGCGAACTATTTTTCCTGCCTGGTCCGATCTCATGTCGCTCTCAGAAGGCTGTCGTGGCCTCTGGGGCACCACCGAATCCGCGCTCTGCTGCTCCAGGTCACTGGATTTAGGGATTTAAGGTTTGGGGTTTAGGGATTTAGGGAGTTAGGGGTTCAGGGTTTTGGGGGGTTTTAGGGCTGTTGCGGGGTTTAGGGTTTAGGTCCTTGGGATTTTTGGGGGTACAGAAAGTGTTGGCTTCAAGTTCAGGGGTCCGGATCTGGGGTTGTAGGATTTAGGAGTCGGGGGTTGTTGGTTTTGGGGTTTCCGGCTGTGAGGGTTTTCTTTCAAACGCTGTTGCCCTCAAACCGGTCTGTAGGCAACCGAGTGTGCGATCCAGGGAGCATGTTGCCTACTGTAATATACCCCTAAACCCTATTCTATTGAAGGAGGGGCTCACTCCGCAATGCCAACAAGCCCCAAGTTCCAAGCCCTGAGCCTTGTCAGAATCTGAATCCTAATTAGAACCAATAGGCCCATGAAGCGACGGTGAACCTAAAAGCCCTGCACCTCTTATACTGCCATCATAGAAACCTCGACCGGAATACTTGTGGACGATCGTCATACTACGTAGGGAGCCTCAGTGCCCTGGGCAATGCTACTTTTTGATTTCGCACGGCCACAAACCCCTCTAAGCTCCTTGGTACAGAGAACAGGTGCAAGCGAAACCTTCCCTGAGGCTCCAGTTACCTAAATCGCAGGGTTACTATGACATTGTTACACAAACCCTGTTATGCGTAACCGACTAACCCACATTATGTAGACACACGTGGAGACGAAGGGCTGTTCATACTCAGCCCTTTCCTTTCACTCTATAACCCCTAAACCCTGAACCATAAGCCCCTAAATCCCTGAACCCCTAAACCCCTAAACCCTAAACCCTAAACCCCTAAACCCCTCAACCCCTGAACCCTTAACCCATAAATGGCACCTTACCCTAACCCCCCAGGTACCTACTATATAGGGTACTCCCTCAAACCCGTTGGCCCCGGAAGATCTGGAGGCTTCCGCGCCATGACACTCCTCGCGCCGCCGAAGAGTAGGACGGACGAGAGAGTGCGGGATTTCGGGTTGAATTAGGGGTCTTTCTATCTTTCAGGGTTTGGGGTTGTAGGGTGCACAGATTGATATTTGGGGTTTAGGGCCTATAGTTCTTCAACGCCAAACTTTCAAGGGGTTCTTGCGCCTTAGCATTATGCTGAAGTGTAGAGTTTGTTAGCTTGGTGATTGATTGGGGAGAGTGCGCCAGACCCTCAAGCCCAAGAGCGCAAGAGCAATATACCAAAGCATTCCACCTGATAGCCCTAATGGACAAGCCGGAATAGTTAGTCAATGTAGAGGCCTAAATAATTGCCAATACTATATTTGTGGCCGAGTATCGTGAGGCACTGCCGAAATTTCGTGAGCGGGAAGGACAAGCTGTCTTTGTTTGGAGCACAGGGTCTGGGAAAGTGCGCCTGCTGAAGAATCTCTTGCGGAACTCCAGTTGCGTGCATCCGAAATGGTACCCGATGTCTATCTGCAAGTGGAGCTCGCTCTCTGGTGTCCTGCAAAACCTTCCGGGAAGAACATTTAGTCCACTGTACCCCAATGAAGGATGGCAGAACGTGTTTGGGAAGGAAGAGCAGAAAGCAAAGGAGTCACCACAAGTTCGAGGCTCGCAAACGCGTAGAGCAGCTGCTGCAGCTCAGGGCTCAGCTACGCCAGCTAAGCCTAAGCGTCCAGCTGCCAAAGCCTCCATGTGACGACACAGGAGGCTCTTTTAAGCTAAACCCTAAACCCTAAACCCTATTATAAACCCTAAACCCTAAAACCCTAAACCCTAAAACCCTAAACCCTAAAACCCTAAACCCTAAAGCCCTAAACCCTAGTCTTGTTCTGCAGCATGCGCGACACAGCTGCCTGTTGACGAAGAGCTTGGCTTGCACGACTGGCGGGTTCTCTTCGATTTCAGCCTTGAGGCGGCGAGAGTTTAGGGTTTATTTTGGGTTTACTTAGGGTCTACTTAGGGTTTACTTAGGGTTCCTTTAGGGTTTTTGAGGGTTTATGTAGGGTTTAGGGGTTTAGTGGTTTAGCGAGAGTTTAGGGTTTAAGGCGGTTTAAGGTTTCGGGAGTTGGAGCTTCGGGCTTCAGGGCTCCAGGGCTTACGGGCTTACGGCTTCAGGGGCTTAAGGGTTTAAGGCTTCAGGGAGTTTAGGGTCCCGGGCTTAGAGTTTGGGGCTTCAGGGCCTAAGGTTGTTTCAGGCGCCTGGGTCTGAGCAGCGAGCTTCTTTGGGGTATATAGTATACAAAACTCCCAAAACCAAATTCTAATTAGTAAGGCCCCGAAATTATGCGCATTCTTGAGGGTTCCGGACCTATACTTGTCTTGTGATGTACACCAAGGCCCTAGTCTAATATTTAATGGCCCTATACCTCTAAAACACTGTAGTAACGCCTATAATAACCCTTACCCTAAGGCTCCAAAGGACCTAATAATCATGTACTTGGGTTACGGATAGTAGTTTTGTATGTAGGTTAGTATTCAGAACAGTATATGTTTACCAGGTACTTGGACTTTTCGGGTTGTCGAAGCTTTTCAAGGAACCCTTATCATGCCCCTAAGCCTTAAAAGCCTAAGACTTAGGATGGTAAGCGGAGGACGATTCGCATCTTGGGTTCTGCTGCCATCAACTTCGCCTGGTTGGCGTGCGGTCGCCTGGATGCCTGGTTCGAGGCACGCTTCTGCGCATTAGGGTTTAGGGTTTAGGGTTTTTTGGGTTCAGGGATTCAGAACTTAATTTATGGATCTAGGGTTTAGGGTTTGGGTCTGGGTATCGTGTGTGATCGTTTACATTTCAGGAACAAGGGTTGGGAAGGGTCCGGGTCTGGGTCTCGGGGGTGAGGGTCTAGGTGACAGACGTTAAGGGACTAGGCTAGGGCCTAGGTTTGGGCCTGGGTACTTCAACCCCAAACCCTAAACCCTAAAGCCATTATTGAGGGTTCAGGTTTCAGGCGGGTTGGGACGGTGGTTTGTGTTAACCCCAAAACGTCCATGACCCTCATGTCCTGAGCTCTAAATGAGCTCTAAAGACCCCCAAACCCTAGAACCCTGTAAGTCCTGGATTGGTTCTGTTCTCCACCCGGGGGGCCAGAAAACAGCCCTAAGCCCTCAACCGGGACACTCGTAGGGAAACTTCGTTGAGGGGAGTTTGGGGTTCACGGCTTTTGGTCAACAGTGCATGACAACTTCCCTTTAAACATGTCATGCTCTGTACCCTTTGCATTGCTGTTCCCAAGTCACCGCAGGTGGACCTCAACAGCTGGGATTCTGCTGCAGGCGTCCTTTTGGTGGAAGAGGTCGGGTGGGTTGGGGAGCAAGAAGAGTCAAAAGGCAATGTGTAACAGGGATTGCAAGCACAACTCATGTAGAAGCTCTGCCGGACCTTCTTCTGCATAGATCTCTTGACTTGATTCAGGCCTCCTATATTAAGTAAGGTTGGTCCAAAATCCCACATGAGGGTCCATACAGACGGGGAGAGGCTTGTTCAGCTGCCTGCTTTGCCTTTCAAGGTCTATAAGCCTCAACGTTCTTGTGTTGATGCCTAAGCTCATCGTGCTGTAGCATCAACTCAGCACGGGTACCCAAAACTACGTGGGTTCGAGGAGACGCCAGAGATTTCAAAACTGCCCCTAAACCCGAAACCAAAAAGCTGTCTCTAACGTGCCATCGTGATCGGACTGCAACATGCGGTTCGCCAATGTTGCCCATTATGCTGACCCTCAGGATGTCCGGAGCGTATTTAGGACTTTCGTAGTCAAGGAAAATTCTGCAATATAGAAGCCAGAATACTTAGCAATGTTATTCTTTAGAGCTTCTTCTTGATTATAAGTATAGAAAATACCCCGAACACCATGTCAGTTGAGGGCCCTCCATTCGGCAAGAGTCTTTGGCTATGCCACTGAGCTACGGCTCTAACACCCCTTCAAACTGGCGATTTGACAGTCCGGAGATAGGTTGCAGACCCTAAACCGGGTTTAGCTAAACCCTAAACCCTAAACCGGGTTTAGGGTTTAGGGCATTCCGCGTCAAGCTCTTGGCACGAGACCCCCTAGAGACATTTCATCCCGGAAGCCTTCGGCCTTAGAGCCCCGCGGCCTGCTGGCAAGCTTAAAGCCACAGCTGCAAGGAGGAAGGCATTTCCGCCCCGGTAGAACACACAACCCCTACACCCTAAACATCCCTAACCCTTATAAACCCTAAACCCTCAAACCCTAAACCCCTAAACCCCTAAACCCCCATGTAAACCTCTACACCCTAAAACATCCCTAAACGTTACAAGCCCTAATCCTCCTATGATCCCTCCCTTCGATGCATCCGAGGCCGGCGGCCGGGTCACCGACTGCCTCGGCAACGGGGCTCTGGTTTAGGAGCTTATTTTCAATGTATAAGTTACCATGATAGGGATCTACAACAAATATGTATAAGTTACCATGATAGGGATCTACAGCAAATCATATGGTTTCCTTACTATGGTAACTTAAGTAAATTACAGTATGTTCCTGATCAAGAGCCCAGGCAACGAATTCGCGTTGACAACTCGGCCCATCTGCGCCAGCAATGGCCGCATCCACGAGGAGCTGCTGAAGGTTCACTGTATCGTTTCAATTTATATACCTGTATACCGTATATATGCATATATATATATATAAGCCCATATATATATATATGCATGCATAGATAGATAGATAGATAGATAGATAGACAAAAAGAGAGAGAGAGAGAGAGAGAGAGAGAGAGAGAGAGAGAGAGAGGTGTGTGTGTGTGTGTGCGCGTGCGCGCATGGACCATGACAGAAAAGATATGATAAGTTAAGGTGGAAGGCTGTAGCACGATAAAGCATGGCAACCGGTTTAATAATGTACTGAATGTAGTGTGTGCTGTAATGTCCTGATATAGCACAATATAGTAGACGAATATACCATGTCGTGCATGGTGGTATGACACTACAGTTCCTAGTTTTTATATGACGAATAGTCATGCTATCTAGAACTATTCCAGCACTCTTATGTAGTCAAAGAACATGTCGTATAGATTTTTAAACAAAGAATGGTACAACATGAGGCAAAACGACAACATCACCTAGGGCTTCAGAATGTAGTCAAATCTAAACCCCTTAAAATTCAACAACTTTTTCCAGCTCTGAGTCAGGTTCTTGCGGCCGCAGAGTGCACGGGTCTCGATGCTGAGTCAGCTGACGACATTGGCTCGTAGTAAGTCACGTCTTGTTCCGAAAACGGAGGAGGTCAAAGCTTCAAGCAGGAGTTCAAGAACATGGCAGCAGGGTGATTTGCGGGATGAAGACCCCTAAACCCATAACCCGGATTGCCATTTTGGTCTGCATTCCTGTGAGCCTTGGTCTTGGCTTGAGCCTTTGTCTTGGCGGATGGGATCAGAGCGTAGTATCGCAGGTGTTTCACGCACTCCTGGTAGACGCCTGCTGGCTGAAACGGCTCCGCAGTGCACGTTGCAACAGGGTGTCTCGCAGCGGGTTCCTAACTTTCAAGCTCAATTTGCGAAAGACATACTTATACGGAAATCGGAAAACGGAACTTCGTGAGTTCTAGGCTCGGCGGTAGGACCTAGACCGAATTGCGCCGGAAGCTCCTTGTCCACAACGCCTTCCGTGGCCGCAGGCGCCTGGGAACGGTCAGCCGGCGCAGCTTCCTGCTTAGATTTTACAGGGGTATCCCTACCTGTTTGGGTTGAGTATAGGGGGATTGATTTATGTGGGACTTCCCTATCATGCTTCTGGGTGTCAGGCTTAGTGTAGGGGGTCAAGTTAGCAGCCAGATTAATGCACATGTTCAGAGGTGAATTCCTCGCAGGGCGGTCGTTGCTGCAGTTGCGGTACTTTGCGGAAGCTTTGGCGTGAGGGTATAGATTTGAAAAAGGGTATAGCTAGAGGAGTCGGATTAGAGTTGCTCAGGACGGTGAATCCTCAACCTCTGTCGCTGCAACGCTTGAGGATTCGAGGTCTTTTGGGGTTTATAATAGGATCTAGGGTCTTTTGAGGTTTAGGGTTTATAGTACGGGTTTAGGAAGATGGGACTGGCAATCGCGAGAAAACTGTTTGCAAGCCGTACGTGGCTTAGGGCTTAAGAATTCAGAAGACCCCAATCTTCTAAACTTCTAAACCCTACCCATAGGCTCCAAAGTAGTTCCTTTTTGGGGTTACCTTATAGGATCCTAAATCCCAACCCCAAAAACGAACTACTAAGGAGCCTTTGGGTAAACCCTAAACCCTAAACTCTAAACCCTAAGCCCTAAACTCTAAACTCTAAATCCTAAACCATAAACCTAAAGCGTCGGTGCCCGAGTTGCAAGCTTTCGTTTCTTCTTCCTCGTCTGATTCCAGAACAGGCCACCCGTACACTTCGTTCTCACTATTCAGGCGCCTTGTGAAACCCTGCAGCCTGCTTGTGGTACTCTCGTAAAGAGCCCAAAGTTGTTTCAGGAAGCCGGACATAATGACGGAGATGCATGAACTCTGATTTCAATCTTCTTATCCCTGAGCCCTCAACCTTGCAAAACTTTTCCTTCAAGGCTGAAAGCATATGTTGTATGCCAAGATCCCCGGATCGTGGTCGTGCCCTCGATGGCTTTACAGTTCAGGACAGGATGTGGCTGTAAGTTCTAGACAGCTTAAGTTGTCAATTGCCGCTTGCATTGATCGCACTTTTGTTCCACTGTAATGGGGGTAGTCTTGTCAGAGCCTGACACATGATTCGGACTTCTATGTGCAATGCCAGACGCCTGAACACAAACTTGAGCAACGGTGTCTAATTTGCGAGAATCCTTAGCTTCACCCTAAGCCCTAAAACCTAAGCTTCAACCCCTACAGATCCTACCCAAACCCGAGGTGCAGCGGATTCAACTGCCGGTAGCCCCTCCTTGGAGGATCTTGTGACCTAGTAAGTAAGATCGTAAACACTATAGATATCCTATTTAAAGCCCTATTCACTAAGTCCTACCCGAAACCCTTCAAGTAGGCCCCCAACAAACAGCCATGAAGCCCCCCAACCTCCAAAACTTGCTTCCAGAAAGCTGGGTTGTTGTTAAGGAACTTAGATTATTAAGCTATTAGAATAATATGGAGACCCTAATCCCTAGGATTTGCCATATACCCCCATCAAGGTAACTTAATGAATTTCCTTAACAGCAACCCAGAAAGGGTACATGAGCGTGATTGGGAAATATCCCTGGCCAGGTCTTTTTGGGTTTAGCGCTGATTGAGGGTTTAGGGTCTAGGGCCCAGGGATTTGTGCACTCAAGGAGGGTTTAGGGTTATGTTTTTTTCTCGGAGTAAGTTTCCATTGGGCTGATTTGCTTCGGGACTGCGCGAGGCTGCCCAACGCCAATCGCCAAACCTTCACCATAGCATCGTGGAAGGGAAGATTTGGTGGCGTTCGGCCGGACCTATCGAAATCTCTGACCTTTCAACCCGAACCTCTGAAAGCAGCCCTTAAGGCCGCAAAAAGTCCTTCAGCTGGACAGAAAGCATACCAGCACCCCCCTAAAGCCTAAACCCTAAACACCAAAAACCATGAACCCTATAATCCCTATACCCCAAAAACCCTGAACACTAAACCGTAACCCCTAAACCCTAAACCCTACCACCATGAAGATGCAGCTCGCAGGCCCCAAAAGAAACCTTCAAGAGCTGTTCGCAGAAACACTCGGAGCGTAGCTCTTGAAAGGGAGCCTGGGAGAGACTTAGAGCCCGAAAGCCTTCCTTTGTGGTGTATAGGGTTTAGGGTTTAGGGTTTAGAGCCCGAAAGCCTTCCTTTGTGGTGTATATAGGGTTTCGGGCCTAAATAATTACCAATACTACTTTGGGTGTTCCTCATATTATAATTAGAGAATCATATATCCCAAAGTAGTGACGTAAGTTCCGTAAGTTTGTATTTCGGGGAGTATATGAGGCTTACGTAATTCTTCGGACACCCTAAACCCTAAGCCGTTCAGTTGAGTGCTAGAATCCTACAGTTCCCGATGTTCCCTCGATGCCACCCAACAAGGTGGTACCTCGGTTCTTCAGCGAG
>CAJNJA010018575.1:0-35619 GCA_905231915.1 Symbiodinium necroappetens | reverse complement strand
GGGCCACTACACTTTAAACAAAAAAAGCACTAAACCCCTAAACCCTGAACCCTAAACCCTAAACCCTAGACTCTAAACCCTAAACCCTAAACCCTAGACACTGAAGGGCCACTACACTTTAAACAAAAAAAGCCCTAAACCCTTAAGCCACGCTTGGTCGCTCAGGCTCGGCATCCTTGCGGCGAGCTGTCCCTCTCTGATTTTGAGGCCTTTAGTCCCCCCTTGTGGGAACGAAGGGCTTAGGGTCTATAGGGGCTTACTGGGTTCCCCATAGGGGTTTAGGGTCGAGGGTTTAGGGTTTAGGGTCTAGGGTTTAGGGCTTTAGGGTTTTAGGGTTTTAGGTTAGGGTTTAGGGTGTTGGGGTTTAGGGTTTAGGGTTCAACTTAGTCTAGTCCCCCCATACCCAACCTTTAAACTTTTTGGGTTCCTGTAATTTAGTGGAAATCTGAAAGTTTAACCTTTTATTTCCCTGGCCTATTTGGGACCTAAGGGCCTTGAGAGTGTTTTTTTTACATGTTGCTGAGAGTTTAAGGGTTTTGGGGTCTTGGGGTTTAGGGGAGAGTTTACATGTTGCTGAGAGTTTAAGGGTTTTGGAGTTTAGTGTTTAGTTTAGGGTTTATGGTTGGGGTCTAGGGTTTGCGTGAGGTTCAGTGGGTGTTTCTGACCTCTTAAGGACCCAATGAACCCTCTTGTGTATCCTATCCCACACTTGCTTTTCTTTTGCTGAGTGTTATCGGGTGAAAATCCGCAATCGATAGCCTAAGCCCAAACCCTCAACTATAAGGCCTTAAACCCCCCAAAATAGAGCGCCCCGTACTTTAGAAGGGTGATGTGGTCCTCAGGGAAGCCACGGGCACTCTGGCAGAATTGTTAAGCCGGTGGTTGTCGTGATTCCTTACGGACCACACGACCCTTAAAAGCAGGTGCCCCTGTACCCTTGTACTAGGACTAGGAATCCCTGTATGGTATATGAACCTTAAACCCCTTTGGGGTCCATTTCGTCTGTAAGGTTTCAGTCTGTGTCTGTCTTGCTTGTTTTGGCATTGGCAGGCTTCAGGGGTGTTCGTGTTGCTTCATGTTTATGTTCGGTCTAGCTTCCCAATAAGTTACAGTTGATTAGTCCTTAGATCTAGGGTCTAGTGCTATTAAGGGACCAAAGTGTTTGAGTACGGTGCGGGGCATGCTGTCCTACACCTGCATCGGCCCCCCGCGGGAACAATGTCTTAGTCTTGAGACCGAATCCATTAAGCACTCGAGCCTGGTGTGAAACGCGCTACTGCTCAAAGACTTGGTGTTCTTCCGGTTGACTCTTAGGACTTTAACGTTTTATGTTTCTATATGAACTATACTAAGGAGGCTAAAAGTTTAACCTTTTAGGCGGGGTTCGGGTTCAGACGTCAGTCCAGAAAAGCAGCATCCCTCTGGAGATCCCTGCAGATCCCAGGAGGTATTCTTGCCACTTTTTGCGGCTGTGTTAGTTTAGGCAACGGTTTGATCTGTTGGTTTCTCGTGTCTTTGCTTGCAGTCTCCAAACCGTTTTTGCCTACTTTTTTTTTAAAGGGAAGCGGAGAGAACGCCTCTATCCCTAAACCTTAAACCCTAAACCCCAAACCCTAAAACCTAAACCCTAAACCCTAAAACCTCTGAACACACCAGGTGTTGTCAGAGAAGGGCTGCCCGTGGCCGGAGTGGCTCGGCGTGGGGAAATGTGTTGCTTGACGGTTGGGCCACTGCGTTTTCTGGGTTCTTGTTAGGGGATATAATTTAAGTTACCATAATGAAGCAACCATATTATTTACTATAGATCCTAACTTAAAATAAAATCCCTCAACAAGAACCCAGTTTTGGGGTTTAGGGTTCACACCAGGGCTCCTGTACTACAACCCCCGAATACCCTTTGATTTATGGAAAGCCCTTCCTAAGGTAAGCTTGTAGTTCCCTTTGCGTGTTAATTCATAGGATCCTGAAAAGATGTAAATGTTTGAACTAAGGACCACGATGCGAGACCAAAAAGGTAAAGCCTAAGCCCTCGTAGAAACCCCATAGAACCCCCTGGTATAGTCAACCCTAAACCCTAAACCCGTAACCCGTAAACCCTAAAGCCTAAAGTTACCCCAAATCCCAAACCCTGAAGCCCCTTAAACCCTAAACAGCCTAAGGGCCTCGAGGTTCCTTTTAATAGAAACCCTAAACCCTTAAACCCTACCTGTAGCCGAAAAAACCCTACCGATTTAGGGTTCCTTAGATGAGTTTCTACATACAGTTCCATAAAAAGGTAGGAATTTTCGGCTACTGTTTAATAGAAACCCTAAACCGCAAACCCTAAGCCCCTAAAAGCCCTTAAACCCTAAACCCCAAACCCTTAACTCCTAAAGCCTAGCCCAGACAACCCAATACCCCTTGGTTAAGGAAGATACCCTAAATCATAAGAGGCGCAGTCTTATGGTTTTAGGTATATTGCTTAATTAAGGGTTAAACCCTAAACCCTTAAGCCCTAAATCCTAAACCCTAAACCCTAAACAAAAACCCCTAACGCCTCTTAGTAATTGTGATTTTAGGTATATTCCTTAACTAAGGGGTCTTGGGCTCTCTGGGAAACCCGGGCCCCAGGTCGGCGAGAGCCTGAGAGCCTCGAGCCTTTGCTCGGCTGATCGCGTTGGGAGCCGGCTGAGAGTTGCCGAGACGACGAATCTTAGGGTTTAGGTTTTTTAGGGCTTCAGTAGAATCCCAAAGAGTTGATGTTAGGGTTTAATTTCTTGGGGTTCTTAGGGTTTTGGAGTTTAGGGTTTAGTGTGTGGGGTTTAGGGCTTTAGGGCCGGATTAAGGGACAATTAGTGCTGGGATTCCCTGCACATTATTCTTAAGGATTGAGGCTATTGGGTTCTCTACTGTAAGCCCTAAGCCCTAGACCCCAACCCTAAAACCTTTGTTAGTAGCTGAACGGGCTCACTTTACACTTTTTCCGAGATACTGTTATCACCTAAAAACCGAAAGTTATCATTTATTTTTTGGGGGCTTATGAACTTAGCAACCGAGTTTTAGAAAGGGTTAATAGCCAGGTAGGTTTGTGGGAGATTTGATGTCTCCCCTTAGTTGGTGAAGAGGATCTCATCTACGAACAAATGTTCCCAGGCTGTAAATGGCCAGCCTGGTTGTAGAGTGGTTTTGCCAGAATTGAACATTTGATGGGGACTTGGAGAGATTTCATAGGGGCCTGTCGAGGTCTTAGGAAGGTTTGCAAAAGATTTGCTACAGATCCTTTACATGATCCTTAGAAATGATACGGAAGATGAAGCGAAATAAAGGATTTGTTCTATGATGACCTTGCCAAGCCTCATGGACATACATACGGTTTCCCGTCCATTCCAACATCTCTTCACGAAGGCTTGATCATTAGATTGACCTTAGTTCTGAATGCATCCTCAGTTAGGGTGGGAATACGCTTAACGCCTTAATGCTTCGTGCACTAGAATTAATACACCAAGACTACGGTATTATGACTACCGGTGCCACGAAGATGGACATTGATAACAATTGAAGCAAAGGCACACTTCTGGCTGTTGCTTAAGGTGCTGAATGTTGCCCCAACCTCTGCAGCCAAAGCCGTTCGCTGCGAAATCTCGGGCACCGACTCAGCAACCCCCGTGCGCTGCGTTGAAAATCGGCCGAGAGTTGGAACAGCTCTAGAGTGGCATTGCTGTGCTTGTAAACGGGTGCATAGTGGTCCTGTTGTGCAGAGCTGTTGCAATAGCCATTTAGCTTTATGTCGCGTTGGTTGCCGAACGTGTCAATGCTGCACCTGTAGTGCTTCGCACCTGGTGGCTTCTTTTTGCAGTGCTGTTTGCCGTTGTACCCTCGCACATAGGGCTTTGCAACGTCAATATAGACTCAGAGGCTATGCGCGGGTTGTGTTTCTAGGTCTGCTGCTGCTCTTCTTAGGGAAACTAGACTAAGACTACCGTGTTATCCAACACAGTTTTGAGTTGTCACTAGACTATATATGATAGTCCAAAAACCGCCATGAGTGAATCGCACTACTAGACTAACACTAGCGTGTTATCCAACACAGTTTTAAGTTGTCACTAGACTATATATGATAGTCCAAAAACCGCCATGAGTGAATCGCACTATATTAGCCAATCCGGAGAAAAGCCCCTGTCATACTTGCACGCGAAAACATCGGTATCACAGTTATGTTAATGTTTGTCTGGAAGTCAGCTGAATAGAACTAACCAAAGCACATCCGGTAATTTTTCGTACAGCAATATACCCGATTGACGAACCACGAGAACTGTAGCGGAAAATGTAAAACAAGCGTCCCGGGCTGATTTAGGCCGTGAGGATTCTTGCACCTGGTGTGAATCTGAAGGCGTCAGGCTGGCGACCACGTGTATGGAACAGGACAACCTACTTGGAGGGTCGGGGGACTTAGTAACTAGTTATTTTATGGACTTATAAGTATCATAACCCCAATTAGGATCCCTTTCAGGGTACTTATAACTCCACTTGTAACCTACTTACTAAGTCCCTTGACCCTCCAAGTAAAGCCCACTTCCTGGGTTTGAGTGGGGCACCGTAGGTGGAATCGGCAGGGCCCGTCTGCAACCCTCATGGTTTATGGACTTGAGGGTTTTGGTGGGTGTGAAGGGGTTCGCAACCCATTGAAACCACGACCCCCGACTGCATCCAGAATCCGGGAACGAGACACCTAAACCCTAAACCCTACACCAAGAACAAATGTGTTCGTCTCGCGCGGAGGTTGCGAGATGGAGGGCATGATTGTCCACCAGCTAATGAAGATCCTGGGCGTGCGGAAGGAGCTCAATGAACTAAACGGTTTAGCGTTTAGGGATTTAGGGAGTTAGGGTTTAGGGTTTTAGGGTGGTAGTCTATTTTTTCTAGGAATCCATTCTTTTAGGGTTTCTGGGATTTATAGGGTTTAGGGTGTTTTTTCCATGGTTTTACCTCACTTGGGTGGTTGAGGGCAAAGTCCTAAACCTTAAACCCTAAACCCCAAAAAAACCCTAAACCCTAACTCCCAACATCCCTAAACCCTAAACCGTTATAGGGGTTGGACAGTTGTGGGGATGAGGCGTCTCGAGCTCAGGGGCCTTGGGGTCCTGGGGGTGAAGAGCTAGAGGCTGAAGCCCTAAACCCCTAAACCCTAAGCCCTACATCCTAAACCCGAAATGAAGCCTGCCCCACAACACCCAACTTCATCCCGAAGCAGTAGGATCCCATTTCTGTCATCTGTCGATTTACTTTGGATTGCACCCTGCACCGCCCAAACCAAGCCCTGAATACAGATAAGAATCTTAGTTCCCCAATACCCAACCTTTAAATATTTTGGTTTTTATATTTAGTAGAAACCTGAAAGTCTTACCTTTTTATTTCCCTGGCTTATTGGGGAAGTAAGGATTTCAAAAGAAGCGAACCGAAGACCAGTTTAGATGAATCGGGCACGGCGGTTCAACAGAAGGCATGCTTTTGGTTGAGGCAGGGTTTGTGGACAGGGTGTGGGGATCAGGTTGGGTTTACCGTATAATGTATGTTTGGGGCGTTTTCGCGAGGTTTAGGCAGATAAGGCGGCACATTTTGGACAAAGTCAAAGCTGTCGCTGAAGCAATGTATATCGTCTTCCATTGCCTAAACCCTAAACCCTAAACCCTAAACCTGAACCATAGCACGTCCAGCCTGACCCTGGACCGTAAGTCTTGAAGACCCCCTAAACTCTAAGCCCTAAATCTTAGTTCCCCAATACCCAACCTTTGACCTTTTTGGGTTCTTATATTTAGTAGAAATCTGAAAGTTTAAGGGTTTTATTTCCCTGGCTTATTGGGGAAGTAAGTTAAGAAGCGTTGTGGCATCCGGTACCCCCTCCATAGATCCTCTAGAGGCAAGAACCTAAATCCCAAACAAGAGCCTGCCAGAGCTTGCCAGAGCTTCAAGTCTTAGCATGTGAGCCCTGAGTTCTGAAACCCCGAACCTCCCAGGCCCAAACCTCCAGACATTAAGAACCCTAAACCCCAAACTCTAAACCCTAAACCCGAAAGGCCACTACACCCATACTTAGAGAGCCTTCGTCTTCACATGAAGCCCTAAACCCGACACCCTAAATCGGAAAAATTTGCCAATAATGTAGGGCCCTTAAATAATTAGAATAGGTTTTTGGTGGTATATTCTACGATAACTAGAGTAAGGAACCCCCCCCAAACCCCCTAAACCCTAAACCCTAAACCCTATAAACCCTAAACCCTAAACCCTAAACCCTATAAGCCCTATAAGCCCTAAGCCCTACACGCTATAAGCCCTAAACCCTATAAGCCCTTTATTCAGCCCGAAGCGCCGGAGCAGCCGCAGGAGTTGACGCGCGTCGACCGCGACAGGCACGTCAGGATTTGTCTTTGTTTACTTAGTTCCCCAATGCCCAACCTTAATAAACTTCTCGAGTTCTTATAATTTTAGTAGTAATCTGAAAGTTTAACCTTTTTTTTCCCTAGCTTCTTGGGGAAGTAAGTTTAAGGCTTTAGGAGGTTCCTTAAACCCTAAACCCCTAACCCCTAAACCCCCAAACCCTAAAACCCTAAGACCCTAAACCCCAAGACCCTAAACCCTAAAGCCCTAAAACCCTAAAGCCCTAAACCCCTAAAACCCTAAAACCCTAAAACCCTAGTTTTTGTCTTAAAAGTTTTGGGCTGGGATCTAGGGTTTTAGGATTTCGGGTTTTTGGATGCTCGGCTCTGACCTGGGACTTAGGGAATTACGGTGAAGGCTTTATGGCTTTAGGCTTTAGGGTTTAGGGTTTAGGGTTAGGGTTTAGGGTTTAGGGTTTAGGGTTAGGGTTTAGGGTTTAGGGCACGATGCCTTGATGAAGGATTGCTACTGTTTCTGTTTCTACAGAGGTACTACAAGAGTTCATGGGATTACTTTCAATACTCATCGTTGTCCATGTAGTCATCGGCATCATCATCATATGCGTGATACCCTAAACCTCTATACCCTAAGCCCTGTACCCGATAGTACTATAGCCTAAATCCTAAACCACATGCCGCAATCCGTTAACCCTATACCCGCAACGCCCTAAGTGCTCATCCTGCATAGAGATTTTAGTCATGAGGGATCAAGATTTCAGGTTTTATGGAATTAGGGCTTAGGGATTAAGGGTTCGGGTTTGGAGGTTAAGTATTCGGGATTAGGGTTCAGGCATTAGGGTTCAAGCTTTTCGGGTGTAGAGTTTAGGTCTAAACCCTAAAACGAACAGGCTTGGGTGGCCTCGCCCCCTCAGACGGCGTGGGGTGGGGAAGAAAAAGGGAAAACACCCTCTACAGACAGGCTTTCGCAGCTCGTCGCCATGGTACGATGCATTCGACACAACCTTGTCGTAAGACACTATCGCCAAAGCGCTATTCCACGGCAAACCCTAAACCCCAAACCTTTAACCCTAAATCCTGAGCCCTAAACCCAAAACCCTAAACCCCAAACCCCAAACCCTAAGCCTTAAATCCTAAACCCTGAGCCCAAAACCCAAAACCCTAAATCCTAAACCCTAAACCATAAACCCTAAACCCCAATCCCGGACAGGTATTTGAACGTGCGCACGGACCTCCTGCGGGAGCCCTGGATGGAGCGATTCTTTGCGAAGAGGCCAAGACTTGGTGTTCTTCTGGTTGACTCTAGGGTTTAGGGTTTGGGGGTTTAGAGTTTAGGGCTTGGTGGTTTAACTTGGTGTTCATCTGGTTGACTCTTAGGACTTTAACTTTTTTGGGGGTTTTTATATGAACTATAAAAAGGAGGCTAAAAGTTCAACTTAACCCTAAACCCTAAACCCTAAACCCCTAAACCCTTTTAGGAGAGGTTCAGAAGTCAGCCAGGAGAGACCGACAGGGTTTAGGGTTTGAGGCTGAGGGTTCATGGTTTGAAGGGCTTCAGGGTTTTAGGGCTTTAGGGTTTTAGGATTTTTAGGGCTTTAGGGGTTTTGGGGCTTAGGTTTAGGATTGTTTTTTAAGGGTTTTTAGGGTTTTATAGAAATCCAGGTCGCAGCGTCACTTAGTTCCCCAATACCCAACCTTTAAACTTTTCGGGTTCTTATAATGTAGTAGTAATCTGAAAGCTTAACCTTTTCTTTCCCTAGCTTATTGGGGAAGTAAGTTCAGGTGAACCACAATCCAGACAGATCGATCCAAGACTTATGCCCCTAACAGTCCATGGTTTAGGGTTTAGGGTTTTAGGGTTTAGGGAGCCACTTCTTTTCCACGATCGAAAAGATACTGCACTTGTTGATAGCCAGAAGCTGTTGTAGACTCGATTTTGATTTTTGTGTACATGCTGGTCAGTCTGGACTTCTCCTAGCAGCTATCTTCGAACATGCTCAAGGGTGCTTTCGTAGCCAACCTTGTGCCGTCAACAAAAGATGACGATCACTTGCTCGCTCATGCACTGCAGCTCCTGTACACCCTAAACCCTAAACCCTAAACACTAGACCCTAAACCGTAACGGATAAGGATTTCTGCAGGTTTCGGGTTCATGGCTTCGGGGGGTTCTAGGGTCTGGGGGTTGCCAAGTAGGGGCTTCATCAGCGTTTAGGGTTAAGGCCTTGGGCATCTCGTGTTGGGCTTAACCCCTTCAAACTCTCAACCCTGCTCCCTAGACCATAAGCTTTCATCCCTGAGCCCGAACCCCTAAGCCCAAAGGGGAAGAACCCTAAAGCCCGAAGACCCTAAACCCTAAACTTGAGCCTGAAATCCTACACCCTAAATCTGAAACTCTAAACATCTCTAAACCCTAAACCCCTAAACTCGAAAACCTGAAGCCCTATAAACCCTAAACGCTTTACCCTTCGCCCTAGAACGTCACAAAGTTACAAGTTCGGCAACGCGCAGCCCGAAAACCTTCAATTCTGAGACGGTAAAGGGACGTAACACAGCTTGTTTAGGGTAAGGTTCTGGGTTTAGGGTTTAGGGTTTTTACAGAAGTTGAAGCTGCTACATCGGACCCAGAGGATTTGAGGGTTTGAGGTCTAGGGTTTTGCGATGACGCACGTTGTGAGCATTATGTAACACCAAAGCCTGCTGTGTACGCCTCTACGCCTGACACACGCTGCCGCCACAAATCCGGAGAGAAGCCTAAGCCCGAAGCTCCACACAACCTTCATAATTCTATAGAGCCGTCCAGATCGTACAACATTGAAATCCTGGCACAACCCAACAGGGAGACCCAGAAGAACGGTAAAGCCCAAGGATGCCAGGACCCTCAATGGAAAGGTTATGCTACACCTTAATGCAGAGGTCTGAATGGCTAGTACAAGGATCCTGGGGACTGTCCGGGCTGTCACGCCCGGGGGACTTGACTTCAGGGTGCGTGGAAAAGGAGTGCTGCGATTGCACTGTTGCAAGTCCGGCACATCTGTGCCTTCACATACTGCTGCTACTACTCACCGCCTGCCTTCGGGAGTCCCGAAGCTCAAAAATTGGCCGTTCTGGTCTCGTCCGGGCAGTGCCCGCGACGTGAAATATCCGCAGCGTGCAGGGCACCTCCGGTGCATGTTGCCTTGCTCAAACCCACAGTGTGGGTCAGACCGTGCAGTGTGCGGTCGCAAATAGAGAACTATCCATGCACACTACGCCCGTGGGAAGAAAGATGGGCACCAAGCAAAAGGTCACATCTTTCGATCCGAGAATGCCTCATACCACGTTACAGTTTGAAGCGGCTATGTGGCCGGGGCGGGTGTTCCCGACGGCATCCCAGATGGCCCAGGACGCTCCAAAAACCTTGAATGCTGTTTAGGGTGTGGGCAATGTTACCCTAAACCCTAAACCTCTAAACCCCTGAACCCTAAACCCTAAGCCCCCGCTTCGTGTTTTTTTTGGGTGGGGCGAATGAATTGCGGTTTTAAGTTAGGGGCTTTTGTGAGGTCTCAGGATTTGGGTTTGGGGGTAGCCTCTAGCCTCAGAGTGCTTAAGCTGGTAGGGTTCAAGGTTTAGGGTTTAGTGGCTGCATTTATACGTTGAAACTTCCTAGCTGCACTTCGGGGACGTATATTGCGGTGAAATTGGCAAGACTAGTCAGGTAGACCCCCTTAAACCCTAAACCTTAAACCCTAAACCCTAAAATTAAAGTAGACTCTATACGCCTGAACCTGCAGGTGAAGCTCTGGACACTAGCTGAACCGCATAACTGCACATGGCCCTAAAACTCTAAACCTTAAAGCCTAAACCCCAAGCGGTTTAGGGTTTAGGGGTTAGGGTTTTGGGTTTAGGGTTTAGGGCAAGCCCTACACCCTATACCCCGAAGGATGCCCTGATTGAGGGAAAGGTATGGGACTGAGTCTCTGCGTAGCCAGGCAAGTCCCACCAGCTGCTGAGGCTTATGCTCAGGCCATTCTCTGCTTGGTTTTCGGAGGGTTTAGGTTTTGGGCTTTGGGGTTAGGTTTTTGGGTTTGGGGTTTGGAGTTTGGTGTGGCTTAGGGCTCAGGGTTCAGGGTTTCGTTTGTTTTGGTGTGTTTGACAGCTGTTTTAAAAGAGGGTTGTGCAAAGCTTTCACGTGTCTCTGTCTCTAGAGCATCTTGAAGAGGGTTCTACATGAACTTAGAAGTAACTTCAACCTGCCTAGGATGGTTTGTTTGAGTTGTTGGGTAGCTTTCGACCTATCTTGAAAGGAGTATCGAAGCCAGAAACATTAGCAATACTGTTCCGGATAAGTAAACCCACAACATACCCCCAGACACTGATTTAATTTTCAGGCCCAGAAACTAGGATGGTTCGGGGTGTGGGCTTCTTGGGCTGCTGACATTCGGACATGAGGTTTTTACGACGTAGCTCACGGGGTTTTAGGTTCTTATGATTCTGGATGGGGATTTCGACTCACTGTCGAGCATGAGATGGATTTCGCATTTGACCTTTGGAAAATAACCAGGATGTATGTTTGATTCGATGTTGCAATTGTGCAATCTCGTCCAACCCTAAACCCTAAACTCCAAACCCTACACAAAACTACCAAGACCTACTTTTTCCGATTATTCTTTATACCAAGAACCTAGAAAGAAGTAGGTTATGGCTACTTAGTTCAGCAATACCCAACCTTTATAAACTTTTTTGGTTCTTACAATTAAGTAGTAATCCCTTCTATTTCCCTGGCTTACTGGGGAAGTAAGTAAACCCTCAAACAACCCGACAGCGAATCCCGTAGAGTTGGAACATCGGTTTAGAAGGATTTGTGCTAGGATCCTTTCTCCTGTTGCCTTAAAGGCATCTTAGTTCCCCAATACCCAACATTTAAACTTTTTGGGGGTTCTTATAATCAGTAGAAACCTGAAAGAACCCTAAACCCTAAACCCTAAACCCCTAGACTGTAAACCCTAAACCCTAAACCCTAAACTGGCTTATTGGGGAAGTACGGCATGGGGACAATCATGTTCCAACTGTTGGGCTTCGGCGATAAGCCTAAACCCTAAACCCTAAACCCTAAAGGGTTTAGGGTTTCAGGGCTTTAGGGTTTTAGGGTTTTAGGGTTTAGGGTTTTAGGGTTTAGGGTAAACCTTCAGGATCCTTTCGACTATTTGAGCATCAACATGTACCCGTCCACAGTCCGTCACTCAGACCATCCGGGAGATCGCGGAGTGGGCTGTACCCACAGGGTTTGGTAGGGTTCTACTTGGCGTTCTTCCGGTTGGCCCCTAGGACTTTAAGTTCTATATGAACTATAATAAGGAGGCCGGAAGTTTAAGTTTTAGGAGGGGTTCAGAAGTCAGCCAAGTTTATGAGGTACTACAGACGCCTGAATAATTTTAAACGCTGCGCGTCGTCCGCCTCGGCCCGGCCGTATGTTGGGAGGAAGACATGATGCCAGGTCTGAGGCTTTTGCTTTCGCAGGATNNAAAATATATATAGTGTGACAGCACCCGCAAGGGCGGGGAAGGGGGGGAGGGGGGGGTGGAGGGGGCGAAACTTCACCGCCGGACCTTGGGGCTCATTTATGGGTTCACACAGAGGGACCCCCCCCCTGGTCAGTGGAGAGGTGGGGAATAGAGGGAATCCGAATAGGAACCTCTGACCGCTTCGGCCGGGGCCGAGGCGAATTAGTCAAGGCATCTGGAGGGCTGCTACTCAATGGGTTTAGGGTTTAGGGTTCAGGGTTTAGGGGTTTAGGGTTTAGGGTTCTGCAACAATTTCTTGCATGGAAACTTTTTAGGAGCACTGTCATGGCTTGAGTCCATAAACCCTCAATGTCCCAAAGCTACATGGTCCAGAAGTCCATGTTTCCCATAGTTCAGGGTTGAAGAAGTACTTCAAGATTTTGCCTGAAGCTGTCGGGCTTTAGTGGCGGTCTCACATTTTGTTTAGGATTTATGGGTTTAGGGTTTAGGGTTTAGTATATTTTGTTTAGGGTTTAGGGGTTTAGGGTTTAGGGCGGAGTAAGGGGTTCTAAAGCAGTTTGCGTAGCGGGGTCTCAGCAACAGTTGTCCTGCGGTTTTCCTGAGGGGCTTTAAGATTTTATATGAGTTGTGTTTGGAGGTTCTTGGATGGGTTTTCTATCCTTAAACCCTAATCCCTAAACCCTAAACCCTAAATCCTTCAACCCTAAATCCTAAACATCAGAGTTTTGAGGGTTGGAGTATGAAGGAGGAGAATCGCAGAAGTTCAGGCTTCTCGGCTCTCGCCTAGTAGTAGGGTATAGGGTTTAGGGTTTAGGGATCAAAATAGAAGTAGCAACACTTGCTTAAGGTTGCCGTTGAGAACAGATATACATAACAGCGTTCATCTTCATCATCGACGGGACAAGCCATTTTCGTCATCATCATCGTCCTCATCCCCAAACCCAAAACCCTAAACCCTAAACTCCAAATTCTAAACCCTAAGCCCTAAAACCCCAAACCCTAATCCCTAAACCCTAATCCCTGCTACTGGGATCCTTAGCATGCAACCCCAGAGATCCTCCATTCCTAACCTTCAAAGGTCCTACACGCCTTAGAAACCACCAAGGTAGATGTTTTGCAGAGGAACTTAAAGTAAACTACCATTGTTTAGGGGCCTTGAGAATTACCTATACTTTTTTTATGGGGTTACTGATTAAGGCTATACATAGCATAATATGTCCCCAAATTCTATTCTAATTAGTAGAGGCCCCTAATATTAATCAGGAAACCCGTTGCTTTATTCCAGGCCCTGACCATGGTAACGTAACTTAGTCCTGGGTAGTATTAGGGAGACCCCTTAAAGGGGACCCTTCTGAACCCTACTCTTAACTATTCAGAGGGTCTATATCCCCAAGGGGTCCCTCGTAATCCTAGCTCCCATTACTCTAGATCCTTATTATGGCAACTTAGCTTAAGTCTCCGAACCTCTAGAATGCGAGAAGCCCTTCGGTAGGCCTTCTAGTAAGCTTTGTAGTACCCTCTGAAACCCATCAAGCCCCTCCCCAATGACTCTCCAATCCTTATACCATCCTAACCCCGGAATTCTAAGCCCTGATCTACGAATCTGGCGTTCGGAAAATAGTTTGGTACCAACTGCGTGTCCAATCCGCGCATCGAGGACGTTTCTGCTTGCGCTCCTACATTTGTTCCGTCGGAGCCGTGGATTGGGGCCTCCATCGATGTGAAGAAGGCTCACAGACGCATGAAGGTGGCGCCTCATGAGAGGGCGTTGCTGGCGTTCTCGTTCGGCGGACGCTACTTTGTCAGCAACTGCTTGAACTTCGGTGCTCGCGCCTCAGCTTGGTACTGGAGTCGTCTTGCTGGCGCAATCCACCGGATTTCTCATCATATCATCTACCTCCGGCACCTCTTGTGGGTGTACGTCGACGACTGGCTGGCTGGTTTCCTCAAGGCTACTGCTCCATTGCACATTAGCCTTTGGGTCATCCTTCTTATGTGCATCCAGTTGCGGATTGCGTGGTCCAAATGCTCCGTTGCTGATCAGATCACGTGGATCGGCTGGCGGATCTTCCTTGACACTGGGTCCGTCGAGCTGCCCGAAAAAAACCTTACACCTGAACCCCAAGCTGTGGATCTTAAGCCTTAAACCCTAAAACCATATTAACCCTAAGCCATCCGGAACCCCGGAACTCTAGGCCCTAGTCTGCGAATTTGGCGCTCGGAAATAAATATCAGGTGCTATAGTGCCTGAGCCCAAACCCCTAAACCCATATTAACCCTAAACCCATATTAACGCCAAAGCCTAAACCCTAAACCCATGTTAACCCTAAACCCATGCCATATAAACCCTAAACCCTAAACCCATATTAACCCTAAGCCCTAAACCTGAACCGCGGAGGCCTTCACCAACGGTTCGAACCACATCCTGGAGCCTGCGAAGGACATGTTCATGGCGGCAGCCCCTGCTGCGACTTCGGGGTGGGTCTTAGGTTTTGATGCCCTTTAGGGAATTAGGGATATGGATTTTAGGGGTCTAGGGGTTTTAAGGCTTAGCCCAACAGAATACTGGTTTAGGGTTTAGGCTTTCCTAAACCGCGAGACCCTAAACCCTTCCAAACAGAGCAAAGCTTCGGTGGCCATAGTTTGGAAACCCTACGGTTGATAATATATAAATCCTGCCTGCATTACCCACAATAAGGAATATACCTGGGGTCCTTAAGGTCCTGCAGGATTTATATCATCAACAGCATTGTTTCTTACCGGTAGCTTGAGTCAGGTTTAAGGTTTACCTGGACCCTTTAGAACCTCCCTTTTCGACGTTCCTTATTGTGAGTTCCTTGTATCAGTCCTTGAGAGGGCAGGCTTCAACCCTAAACCCTCAGACAGAAAACGGAGCTCAAAAAAGCCTGAACCCTAAACCCTGAACCCTAAACCAACAACCTAAACCCTAAACCCGAAACCAAGAACCCTTAACCCTAAACCTTAAACCCGAAACCAAGAACCTAAACCCGCAACCCGTCTAGGGCCTAGATTCTTCCGGGTTCCCGCTTCCGGGTTTCTGGCTGTCAGCCCCTGCGTTGGAGAAGCTGGTAAAGCCCTAAGCCCAATTTAGTCTTTAGGGTTTCTTGGGTTTCTTGGGTTCAGGCTTTAGGGTTTAGGGGTTTAGGGGTTTAGGAGTTTAGGGTTTAGGGTGCAGCCCTGTTTAGGCTTTAGGGTTTAGGGTTTCTTGGGTTCTTGCTGAGGAACATATCTGAAGTTACCATCAAAGGGTTCCATGGTAAACAAAGGGGTTTCTGTCTTAAGGTACTTACGGGTAATTAGAAATAGGGTAGATTAAGAACCCTAAATCCTAAGAAAACCTAAACCCTAAGAACCCTAAGCCCTAAACCCTAAGAAACCTAGACCCTAAACCCTACGAGCCCTAAACCCTAAACCCAGGTCATTGACATGAAACCCGAGGCTAGAGGTAGGGTTCCTTATTAGGATTTCCGCAAAAAAGCCCATAAAAAGGTAGGTTCTTTAGGGTCTAGGTTGTCTTTCAAGCCCTAAACCCTAAACCCTAAACCCTAAACCCTAAACCCTAACCTTATTGTCTTCAAAGGAACCCTTCGACGAACCCAAGGCGCACTTCCTGGGCCCAATATCCCTTAATTAAAGAATATACATGAAATTATAAGGGGCTTAGTATTATGAATTAAGGTATAATCCTGAATTAAGGGGTATTGGGCTCTCTCGGTCAAGGAACCCTTCGAAGCACCCAAGGCGCGCTTCCTGGGCCAGCGGATGGGCCTCTCGCAGCTGGACGTGGAGGCACTGGGCGACCTGTCCGGCGCTGAGACACGGAACGTTTAGCGGCCTTTAGGGGTTCCTTTAAGGGGTCCATAAAGGGTTTAGGGCTTTAGGGTTTGGGGTTTCGGTTTCAGGGTTTAGGCTTTAAGGGCTGAGGGTTTAGGGTTTTAGGGGTTAGGTTTGGGGGTTTAAGTTAGGGCCCCAAAAAGGACACAAGCATAAGCCTTTCATAGGGATATCCCTACCGTATCGGGCTTCATTGTAAGGGGGTTTATGTGGGATATAGTTTACCTAAGGTTAGGCGTATGGGCCCCAAATAGGGCCTTAGGCCGTTTAGGGACTCTTAACAGGGATCCCAGGGTTAAGCGAGGGGCCCATGGTTTCAACCGTAGGGTTTTAGGGTTTGGGGGTTTAAGGTTGAGAGTCTTGGGTTGAGAGTTTAGGTCTGGCATTCAGTATAGGGTTTTGGGGGGTTTAGGGTTGAGCGTTTAGGGTTTAGGGGTTCGGGGTTTAGGGTTTTGTTGGTAGGTTTTAGAGGGTTTCTTTGGGGTTTGACGAGGGTCGTAGAAGGAACTCAATGCAGCCCTACGAAAATCTCACCAAACTCAGCCCTGACATTGGAAGGACCCTTGTAAGGATCATCTTCTAAACAAAGAGCTGTGTTCACAATTGTATCAACAATGTTGGTCCCCGCTAGCAACCATAGTTGCCATAGTTATAACTCAGGAGCCGGAACCATTTGTAACACATTTCCGTAGGGTTCCTTATATTTTAAGTTACGATACTTTAAGTTACTTGCTCTAACTAAAAGTATGAAGACCCTTATATTGCCCAATCCTTCCCTTATTACTTTGACGCACACATTCTGCAGCTATTACGGCTTAAAATCCCTCAGTCCTGCACGCCAGAGGTATGGCTGCCCTGCGACCATTCGACCCACGTCCCCAACGCGTGCGGGGGAGCACGGGAAGTGCATGTTGGGTTTTTTGTTCTTGGGACTCTTCCGGGGCTTTTAGGGTTTAGGGTTTTACGGCGTTTGAGGGCGTAAGTTGGGTTTAGAGTTTAGGGTATACCCAGAGAGACCAAAACTCCTTAATGCGGTTAGGGTCCATGTGCCCAATTAGTGTTTATCATAAGAACCTACGAAGAAGTAGGTTGTGGTAGTTTAAGGTATAGTCATAGTCCATGTCTACATGGGTCGAGGGTAGCGCTCGCACGGTGGCATCCTGTCTGCTGTTGGCGAGTCTCCGTGAAAACACGGATCAGTTAAGGCAGGAAGGGCACCTTTAGCCATAAACCCTAAACCCTATACACCCCTTTATTTGTAAGGGGAAGCTAGGAACGGCCGGGATCCTGCGACTAGGTTGGAGGGGAGAGCGGTTCCCACACCTTAGCCTTAGCCTAATGTTGTAAGGTTTAGGGTTCAGTTTTTTGAGAGATGGCAGAAGTCAGACAGTGCTCCGATGAAAGCATGCGAAGTCCAGCGAAAGAGCTCAGCCGAAGAGGCAAAATGCTAGGTTTAGTTAAGGTTAAGGTTTCGAGCAAAGCATGCTTGGCAGTCGAGTTCGTAGTTTGAACGTTTTTTGGAGTATCCAACCCTCGTTCCAGCTAGAGGTGCCAACATCGAGTTGAAATCGTTGTGCTGTCTCAAGGTTTGGAATTCACAAGAGGGCGCCATTTTCTTGAGTTTGAACCCTAAACCTCTCCTAAACCCTACAGCGTGGGAGTTTGGGGTTGAAGTGGTCATTGTTTTGAGGATCAGGGTGCCCTCCCCCTGATATGGAACCACCACAAAATCCTCCAATAGGCTTTGGAGAGACCATTGCGGCGCTTCTGTTGTCTTTGATTTTTTTGGTCTGTTTAGGGTTTCACAGATTCGACCTGGAAAATTGGGGAGCAGAAGCTCCAACATTGTCCAAGGCCGAGGCGGGCTGAGGGCTGTGGCCCATCGGTCACGCTTACTGTTTCGGGTATCACTAGGAGAACGTTGAAGGCACCAGCGTCCCCTAGCCCGAGGCAAGGGGCAAGGGACGGTCAAGTCGGATGCCGAGATATGGAACAACGCGACTCGCAGCCCACTCTGCGGCTTCCTGATCCATTGTTGCAAAGGTTCGTACAAATTCTGGCAGTCTCGGATGTTGCTCACTGCAACTGAGTCAGTCATTATGATTTTAGCGAGAATATATCCCCTACTTCTTTGCTACCGATTCCCTCGAGCTGTTCACGCAGCGTTGCGATGCGCAGGTGATCGCTCAAGAAACTTCATATCTGACGAACCCAAACTCTTTACCAGGTACCCCTTTGAACCCTAAACCCTAAACTCCAAACCCTAAACCATAAACCCTAAACCCTAACCCTAAACCCTTTGAACCCTAGATCCTTTGGGTTCACGACTTGCTGGGGTTCCAAACCCTGGCCCTTCAACCCATGAGGTTCAGAGGCTGTGGACTTTCAGCTTGAACCCGCAGCCCTTCCAAAATCCCACGATTCACTTGGTGTTCTTCTGGTTGATTCTGAAAACTTTAACTTTTTGGGTTTCTATATGAACTATAATAAGGAGGCCAAAAGTTTAACTTTTAGGAGGGGTTCAGAAGTCAGCCAAGCCAAAATCCCACACTGAAGGAATACACCTCAAATCAGTATTATAATAGGGATCCCCACTAAAACTACAATTGTCAGGGTATGTTCCTCAAATCATACGAGGGAACCCACCTAAACCCTAAACCCTAAAACCCTAAACCCTGAACATCCCTAAACCCTAAACCCCAAACATCTCTCAACCCTAAACCCTAAACCCTAAACATCCCTAAACACTCAACGCTAAACATCCCTAAACCCTAAAGCCTAAACATCCCTCAACGCTAAACCGTAACCCCAAACATCCCTCAACCCTAAACCCTATACATCCCTAAACCCTAAACATCCCTAAACCGCTACAACAATTATAAAGGTCGGTCCCTTTCCCTCAACCCTAAACCCTAAAACCCTAAAACCCTAAAACCCTAAAACCCTAAAACCCTAAACCCTAAACCCTAAACCCTAAAACCCTAAACCCTAAACCCTAAACCGTGGAAGCCCCGGGAGCCTGTAGCCCCCCTTGGATGTGGGAGCCCGGAGCCCGGAACCCACGGTGAAGGGTTTAGGGTTTAGGGATGTTTAAGGTTTAGGGTTGAGGGATGTTTAGGGTTTAGGGTTTAAGGATGTTTAGGCTTTTCAGGATCTTTTAGGGATGCTTAGGTATTAGGGGTTAAAGTTTAGGGTGTGTCTCCCAGGTCCTAGCGCAACTCATGCTGGCGGGCAAGGGGCTCCGGTTCGACGGCACTTGCTTCTCGGCAAGCATGTGGGTCGTTCTCTAAAATAGGGTCCTTTTCACAAGGGTGCCGTACTATATTGGGGAACTACCCATGTTCTAAAGATCTGAATCTTAGTTCCAAAATACCCAAACTTTAAACTTTTTGGGTTCGCATAATTCAGTAGTAGTCTGAAAGTTTAACCTTTTATTTCCCTGGCTCATTTGGGAAGTAAGTAATACGTCCTAAACCATGAACCGCCGTGCTTGAAACCATCCGCAACGTAAACTCCAACAACCCTGGACGTCGTAAAACCCTCTAAAGCATGCTTAATCTGAACCTTCGGGTTATGCACAAATCTGGGTGGTGACTACAGCATGCCGGATCATGTTGGGACGCATCCTCTCGTCCTGCATTTTTTAAGGACCGAATGACGCCGAATGACCCTTAAACGCAGGGGCCCTATACAATCATACTATGCATCCATATGGTATATGAACCCTAAGCCCTTTTAGGGCTATTTCCGTCCGTAAGGAATGTGAGGGCCAAGTGCACCTCATGGGCTTCCTCGTTTGGAGGTTCGGGCGTCTGATGCTGTGGATTTTGATTGTTAGGGTTCATTTCGTCCTTCAGGACGAATGCGAATGGTACGCGCCAGATCCTAGCCACTCCCTCGTGCCTTCATGGAGAGAAAGATCCAGGAGGGGCGCCGAGACGACAGCCTTTGGTGTTTTAGGGTTTAGGGCTTAGGGTTTAGGGTTTAGGGTTGAGGGTTTAGGGTTTAGGGTTCAAGTCAGGAAACCACCGCTCGGTGCGACATCTGACCTCATCTACCACTGTCTGGAACGCGGGATGATGTCAGTTGCATAGAGTTTTGCCACATCTCAGAAATGAGCGGCAACTGGTGGCAGCGGCACTGTCCAGTGTTCGAGAGAAGTACCAGAGTGAACTGGAAAGTGCCTGCAAGAAAGCAAGGCGTTTCTGGAATTACATGCCGCCGGCAGCTGTGGTTGGTTCAGGCTTTCAGGTGTCGGATTCTCGAAGACAGGGTTTAGGAAATAAACCCTAAACCCTAAACCCCTAAATTACTAAACCCTTAAATAGAGACACCGAGAGCCCAATACCTCAACTAAGGAACAAAGCTTAAAGCAGCAGATGAGGCCCCTTATACTTTAAGGTTTAGGGTTTAGGGTTTATAGTTTAAGGCATTTGCCTGAGTTAAGGGGTATTGGGCTCTGTGGGGAATGCTGTCCACAGCTGAAAAAAGATTCGAAGAGACAAGCGTCGGTTTCGGGCTTGTGCGTGCTTGTTGGAAGTAGTTTAAGGTCTATAGGGTTTAGGGTTTAGGGCTTGTTTTTTTTTCAATGTTTAGGGTGTTGGGTGTAGGGTTTAGGGTGTAGGGAAGGGTTTAATTGGCGTGGATCTTCAACTCCTCGAACCTTAGCCTAGCATTGCATCTGTAAAAGGGGCCCTGTGGAGACCGCTATCATCTTTAAAGCGGACGGCTCTGTTGGGATCAATGTTCATATCAAGGTGGGTAGTATCCCGAACCTCATGATGGACACGGCCGAAGTAGGGTTTAGGGGTTTAGGGTGTAGGGGGATTTTGTAGGGGTTGAGGGTTTAGCACCGCAGTCGAAGTGGGCTGAGCTTAGAGCTTCAAATGGCACCCCCAAAACCTGAAGCCTTAAACCGCTACACAAGTCTTAAATTCGAAGCCACTTTTTAGGGTTTAGGGTTTAGGGACCCTAAAACCCCTAAACCCTAGCCCCTAAACCTTAACCCCTTCAAACCCTAAACCCTAAAACTCTAAAATCTGAAGTCTCTGGCTCTAGGTCGCGATCTTCCAGATGTGCAGACAAACCTCACGCACCGGGCTCAGGGGCATTCAGGGTTTGACAATAGGGTTCTATCATATGGGTTTCAGGGTCTGCGTATTAGGGGTTTAGGGGCGTAGGGGTTTAGTCGTTTAGGGGTTTAGGGTTGAAGGTTTAGGGCTTTTAAGCCCCTTACAGTTTAAGGTCTTAGTCCTTAACTTAAACCTTAAACCCTAAACCGTGGGGTATTGGGCTCTCTTAAGGGGCAATAGGAGGGACCCCAAAAGGGACCCCTAATCCTAATACCCAAATATAACCCTTATATACCCCTTGTACAGTCTCATAAAGCCCCTATATAACCCCAAGCATCCCTTAAACCCTAAACCCTAAACCCCTAAACCCCTTTAAGGGTCCCTCCTTTGGTCCCTTGACTCTCTGGGTAAGAGCTCTGAAGGTTCCCTTCAGAGGTTCCCTGAAGCCGTGTGGGTCCACAGACTCCAAAACCCCTTGATTAAGGAATATATCTATTGTTTTTACAAAAAAATCAGGAATTTGGTCTGAAACTCCATAAAAAAATCGATTTTAAGGGAAAATCGTTTGGTTTGGAACAGAAAATAAATCTTATCAGGGTTCCTATCATAATTTAAGGTATATTCCTTAATTAAGGGGTTTTGGAGTCTCTGGGGGTGTTCCTTTAAGGGCCATTTCGGGCTTCCTCTATAAGGCTTCCCTTAAGGGTTCAGGGCTCTAGGGTTTCAGGGTTTTAGGGTTGAGGGCTTTTTAGTGTGACTCTCTGGTCCTTCCTAACTTAATTGCCTATACCACTCACCAGAGTCACTCGCCAAATGCCATGCCTAATCATGTCGGCCAGGATCACAACCCCGATAAAGGCAGAAAGGTGACCATAAACCCCCTCAACCCTAAACCCTAAACCCTACACCCTAAACCCTTAGCCCTAAACCCTAAAGCCGGAAAGCCCGCAAGCTCGGCATTTTCCCAAACACACGAAATCCCTGCAAACCCTAAGCCAGCTTCTGTTTAGGGTTTAGGGGGTTAAGGGGTAGTCTTTAGGGTTCGGTGCCATCACAACCAGTGACCAGTTGTGTGTGCCGCCACGCAGTCCTGGTGGGACGAAAATCACTAAACCCTAAACCCTAGACCCACATATTCCTTACTGTCCCTCAACCCTAAGTCCGTAACCCTACATCCCCTGACAAACTCCCACCAGCTGAAATGAAGTCAAGTTTGGACATACAGCGGCGATGGATCAGGGTTTTGGGGTTTCGGGATTAAGACCCTCCCCCTAAACCCTAAACCCTAAACCCTAAAACCTAGACCCTCGTCTCGTGCTTTACCGAAGGATCCTCCTACCTCAACCTTTCGACCCAAAGCCTCCCAAAAAAAAGCCCTCAAGACGAAAAACCTGCACGCTGAACCCCTAAACCCTGAGCCCCTCAACCCTTAACACCTAAACCCCTTAAACCCCTAAACCCTAAACACCTAAACCCTTAAAGCCCTACTTAAAGCCCTAAACCCTAAACACCTAAACACCCAAACCCCAAACCGATGCTTAAAGCCCTAAGCCCTCCCCAGACCGGTTCTTCTGCAGGTTTCTTCTGCACCAAGACAACCCGACCTGCGCCAGCCCTGGGCGGGCGCAAGGTTTCAGGGGGGCTACTTAAGGGTTGATTAGGGGTTTAGGGTTTAGGGGCTTGTGGTTAGTTAAGGGTTATTAGGGGTTATTAGGGGTTATGAGGGGTTATGAGGGGGAATGTGGGGTTATTAGGGGTTATGAGGGGTTATGAGGGGTTATTAGGGGTTTAGGGTTCAGGGTTTAGGGGCTTGGGGTTATTTAAGGGTTTAGTTAGGGTTTAGGGTTGATGGTTGAAGCTGGGTTTTAGGGCTCCTTTAAGGGGGGAAATATGGGGTTCAGGGTTTTGGATTTAGGGTTTAGGGTTTAGGGTTTAGAGGCTTACTTGGAGGGTCGGGGGACTTAGTAAGTAGATGTTCAGTAGAGTTATAAGTACCCCAAAAGCGATCCTACTTGGGGCCATGATACTTATAAATCCATAAAATAACTGCTTACGAAGCCCCCTGACCTTCCAAGTATTAGGGGTTTAGCGCTTGGAGGCTTAGGGCTTAGGGTCTGCGCAGGACGTAGCTAGGACTTAACTTGTGGTTTCTTGAAGCTAACGGTTCTTAGCACAGGGTTTTAACGGTGAACTTCGCGAAGGGGTTCTAAGTGCCGTGACGTTTATGGATCGTGATTAACGACCCTTCGAAGCTGTTTGAACGCGGTTTGCTGTTAGTTTAACGTGTAAGGGTCTAGAACTCCGGAAAGGAGAGATGCGACAGGAGCAGGAAGTGAGGAAGCCTCACACTACTTAGTCTCCCAATACCCAACCTTTAAACTTTTGGGTTCTTATAGATTAGTAGTAACCTGAAAGTTTAATCTTTCATTTCTCTAACTTATTGGAGAAGCAAGACTATTTCATAGTAACTACGCCTAAAAGCCTTACAGCTTAGAGCCTAAACCGCAGGACAAGAAGCATCATTCAACTGGGCATAGAGAGATTTCGAGCTCGGGTGCGGTCGCCAGACGGTATATTCCTGAAGCTACCTACCCAAAGAGCCCAATAGCCCCCAATGAAGGAGCATAGTAACATATTTTAAATCATAACATTAATTAAAATTAAACCCCTCATAATGTAAGGCATCGGTATCTACCTCAATTAAGGGGTAGTGGGGTCAATGGTTTGGGGGGTAGGAGCCACAAACCCCGTCAGGATTGAGGGTTTAGGGTTTTTGGGGTTTATCAGCGTAGTAGCTGAGTAGGTATCCTTTAAAACCTTTTGGGGTTTAGATAATCCTACCATAAACCCTAAACCGTAAAACCCGACATAAATTGAAAGGGTGAACTTTTTTGGGCTAGGGTAATCTCAGCCCCTCAGTTCGGTTTGCTGTAAACCCTCGTTAAACCTTGCAGTCCTCAGACCGGCAGATTTAGGGTTTAGAGTTTAGGGTTTAGGGTTTAAATAGAGCCCCTATATAACCCCTACAGCAACTCCATAAACAAAAAACCTGCAGAAACAATCAACAACCCTGGTATAAAAAAAAGCCCGGAGCAAACATGTATAACTTCTACACCCTAAACCCTGAACCCTAAACCCTCAAGCCCTGAATTCTAGATCCCTGTTTGAAGATAACGGGCTTTCGTAACCGAGGTGCCGCTCTCACCAGCCACCAGTGTGTGGCCCACCAGGGTGTGCCAGAGCTGTGCGGGGTCTCAGATGTTCGGGGTTTCTTTGGGTCTTAAACGAGGGTTTAGGGTTTGGGGTTCAGGGGTTTAGGGTTTAGGATTTAGGGTTTACCAGACTACTTGGAGGATCCGAAAACAAGAACCCTTATAAGGGGGTTCCTTTAAAGTACTCTTTGGTAGTATGTGCGCGGCAACGAATGAAGCGATGTTCCTCGCAGCTCAGGAGCTGCCGAAGGAGATGCCCTAAACCCTAAACCCAAAACCCAGAACCCAAAACCCTAAACCCTGAACCTTAACCGCCTCGCATGCCACCAGGTTGAAGCGCTGTGCCATGCCTCAGTGCCAGGCAGTCTTTCCATGGTCAGGACATCGTCACCGCTGTTTGCCGAGTGGCCATACAGGCGGGCTAACCCATGCTCGCGGGTGCAACGGCATACAGCGAGCACTGGCACGAGATGGATTGGTGCCTCGGCATCATACGGGGCCATGCAGCACCACTGGCTGCGTTCGAGGTTCGGGCAACGGCTTCAGGGTGTGCTGTTCTTACTGCCGGCGCGGCCGTCACAGTCATCGCTGCGATGAGCTATCAGGCCCAGTCGCATCAGCAGGACCCTCGTGGACCACAAGCCGGGTGTCACAGGGTCTTGTCTTATCTTAGTTTGTAGGGTCTTATAAGGCTTTCAGGGCACAGGTTGCTTTTATTCTACACTTTGCAGGGGTTTACATTGGGTACCGCCCCCCCATAATACAGTACCAGTCTATAATAGGGCTGCTATTCAGTGCCTTATATATCCATCTTTTGAACTGTTACTGAGTGGGGGCAGTATCCAAGGTTTACAGGTGTTTCAGGCTTGGGTTGTGGAGTTTTCGCCGTCGGGCAAGCGGTGCTGAGAGTGCTGGCGCTTTCGGCAAAGTGCAACCCACAGGGGTCCGCTCCACAGGGGTCCCTTATCAGCCCTGTGATATTTAGGTCCTTCAATAGGTAGGTTCTTTGGGGTTAGATTTGAGCCGCAATAAGAGTCTTCCTTATTCATCCGTGGCATTTTCTTGTCGTGTGTTCATACATGTTGATGCTCCCTTTGCCCTGTTCGATGCAATGCATGGACACTTTCTCGCACAGTGAAATATATTGCTAGACCGTATTGAAGCCGTTTAGGCACCTTCATCTAAAGCTCTACGCTGTGATTGGCAAGCAGGTGCCCTTTCTCCTGCTTGCAGTGCATACCCGCGGTTGCCGACATGGTGACGCTGTACAACGACCACTTTCAGAAGGCCTCCCGCACCTTAAATCCCTAGGGACTTAGTAACTAGTTATTTTATGGACTTATAAGTACCATAACCTCAATTAAGATCCCTTTTAGGGAACTTATAACCATACTTATTACCTACTTACTAAGTCCCCCGACCCTCCACGCAAGCCCCTAAACCCTAGACCCTAAGCCCTAAACACTCTTACCACTGAGGCCCCCTAAGTTTACACAGCAAATGCCACCATCCCGAATCCAAATTCGGCCTGTGGGTCCCCACCAGGTATAGAAGCATCCGTTGAGGGCTTGGGGTTTAGGGCTTAGGATTTGGGTTTTGGTTGGGTTGGGGTTTAGCTTAGTTCCCGAATACCCAACCTTTAAACGCTTTGGGCTCTTATAATTTAGTAGTCATCTGAAAGTTTAACGTTTCATTTCTCTGGCATATTGGGGACTTAAGTCCACTAAAAAGACCCTTCTTCAGAACCCCTGTGCTACCGTTTATACTTATAGCTTCATAGACCCCCAGTTCCTTATTATACTCATAGTAGAACAGACCTAAACCCTAAACCCTAAACTCTCCAAACCCTAAACCCCAAATCCTAAACCCCAAACCCTCTTGAAAAAACACTCTCCAAACCGTATTCTAATGATTCAGGTTCGGAGGTTCCCTGAAGCCTTTAAGGCTTCCCTTAGGGCTTCCCTTAAGGCTTCCTTTAAAGCTTCCCGCTTCCCTTAAGGCTTCCTTCAAGGCTTCCCTTAAGGCTTCCCTTAAGGCTTCCGATAAGGCTTCCCTGAAGGCTTCCTTTAAGGGTTTAGGGTTTAGGGTTTAGGGGGTTATGTCAGGCTTCCCTTGAGGGTCCAGGCTTTACTGTTTAGGGTTAGGGTCTAGGGGTTTAGGGTTGAGAGCGTTTTAGTGTTCAGGTTCATGGTCTAGCGTTTAGGGTTGAGGGCTTTTTAGTGTTTAGGGTTAGGGTCTAGGGTTTAGGGTTGAGGGCTGCTTAGTGTTCACAGTCATGTTCTAGGGTTTAGGGTTGAAGGCTTTGGTTTCCATTTTCTGGATGCCCTAAAATGATTTGGGGCTTTCTGGCTTGAAGCCGCCCCTGAACCCTAAAGCTCCAAAGGGTTTAGGGTTTAGGGGCTTAGGGTTTAGGGGTTTAGGGTTTAGGGGCTTAGGGTTTAGGGGTTTAGGGTTTAGGGTTTAGTGGTTTAGGGTTTAGGGGTTTAGGGGATGTGCATGGCTGGGTCCTTGTCAAGAGCTGTCATGTCTCACACCCGGGAAGCCCTTAGTTCCTCAACATCGAACTTTTAGGGTTTACTGGGTCCTTGTCGGATTCAATTTTTGCATTTTTGGTTTAATAAAACGCTCATAAGAATCAAAGACGATCATGTTTGCTATGGCCCCAACAGGGCACTCAGGGAACCAGTTTAGGATGTAGGGTTCTTATAGTTTTATAGAAATCTGAAAGTTTAACCTTTCCTTTTGGTGGCTGATTGGGGAAGCAAGAGCCTGTCCCGCTCTTTTTGCAGATGGTGCTACCAAGTCCCCAAACCCTAAACCATGAACCCCATAAGCCCAATTGCGTTTGTGAAGGGCCCCATACGGTTGATGATCTAAACCCTGCATTACCCATAATCAGGAATATACCAGAATTCCCATAGCTTAGGGTCCTTAAGGCAATGCAGGATTCCTATCATCAACGGTATCTTCATTGACAGGGAAGGCCCCAGTTCTTCTTTGAAAGTCTTCGGGCTCAGCGCTTCTATCCTAAACCCTAAACCCTAAACCTAAACCGTTTTCTCTCTAGGGTTTAGGGTTTCCTATGTGTCTGGTTGAGGCGCTACTTTCTAGGGTTTTAGGGTTTGTGGTTTATGCTTTACTTACGGGTTCGATAGTTTAGGGTTTAAGCTTGAGTTTTTTGAGTTTAGGGCCTAGACCCGGTGCAACCGCAACCGTCAGGAGGTCTAATCGGTAAAGGCCCCATAGCCAAAATCCTTATGAAACCCCATAGCCCTAAACCCTTAAACCGTAAAACCCTGAAGCCCTAAAACCCTAAACCCGAAAGCCCTAAACTTATACCCTAAAGCCTTAAAACTCTAAAACCCTAAAGCCCTAAACCCCCAAAGCCCTAAAGCCCTACAGCCCCAAAACCCTAAAACCTTACAAGCCCAAAACCTTAAAGCCCCAAAGCCCCAAAGCCCTAAAGCCCTAAAGCCCTAAACCCCCAAGGCCCTAAAACCCTAAAGCCCTAAAACCCTAAAGCCCTAAAACCCTAAAGCCCTAAAACCTTTAAACCCTACAACCCTAAAGCTAAGCCCTAAATCCTAAACCCGAAACCCTGAAGCTAAGCTCTAAATCCTAACACCCTAAAACCCTAAAGCTAAGCCCTAAATCCTACCACCCTAAAAACCCTAAAGCCCTAAGCCGTCAGGAGGAGAAGCCGCAGTACTGCGATGACTCCGGCTGCCATACCACCGATCCAGAGGCTCTTTGTTCCAGGGGGCTCCCAAAGGATGGGGTTTAGGGTTTAGGGGGCTCCGAAGGGTGGGTTTAGGGTTTACGGTTTAGGGGCAATCCCAAAAGATGTGTGGGTTTAGGGTTTAGGGTTTAGGGGCAATCCCAAAATATCAGAGTCCTCATAATATAACCATAAGGGTCCGAAGGACCCAATAACAGGGTACTTTGGTTGCGGATAGGAGTTATCTAGGTTAGTATTTGGGAGAGTATATGATTATCTTAGTCCCCCAATACCCAGCCTTTAAACTTTGGGTTCTTCTGATTATCGGGGTGTTCTGGCGCCATGGCAGAATTCAGCACTCCCTGCCGTCCTAGTCGTGGGGGTGGACTCTCGTTGTCCCCTGTCTGGGGACAGCTGGATGATTCTTTGCAGCTGTGTCCACAGAGTGTTCAGAAGACACAGCATGCTGCTTTCGTCCGAGTGCCGCCGGCAAACAGTGCAGCCGTGGCTGTCTTGTCTCCGGTTACTCCTGAATGGCTCACTTTCGGCGAAACTCTTCGTGTCCTGGTCGTTTGCAGCGGACTGGGTGTCGAGCTGCTCCAGGCAGGGCTCGGGGAGATGTGGCGAGAACAGCCTTCGTACTGACCGCATGAAAGGCCCGCTACAAAGGATGATCTGCAGCGACTGAATCGCCAAGAAGATCAAGAAGAGGCTGGAGATACAGGGAGGGGTGGGGGTCTTGGACCCCCAAACCTGAAAAAGGTGGAATGAAGGTAGGTCGGGTATTCCGAAAATCAGGGTCCTCATAATTTAAGGGATCCTTAATCCTCATGTACACGTTGTCATAGGGGTTCGCTGCAGCCCTAAACCCTAAACCCTAAAAACCCTAAAACCCCTAAAAACCTGAAAATCCCAAAAAACCCTAAAAACCCTAAAAACCCTCAAAACCCTCAAAACGCGTTTGCTTCTGAAAAGCGAGGCCAAGGCAGCAGGCCAGCAGAGCAAAGCCACAAACGCTGCCCTCACAAGCTTTGTCCCCCAATACCCAACCTTCAAAACTTTTTGGGTTCTTTGAAAGTTTAACCTTTTGTTTCCCTGGCTCATTTGGGAAGTAAGTCACAAGCAAAGGCCCTGGCAACTCGGTTTAGGGTTTAGGGTTTTAGGGTAGGGTTTAGGGTTTAGGGTTTTAGGGCTTATGGGTTTATGGTTTTAGGGTTTAGGGTTTAGGGTTTAGGGTTTTAGCTTAGGGTTTTAGGGTTTTAGGGTTTAGGGTTTTAGTAGGGTTTAGGGGTTTAGGGGTTTAGGGTTTAGGGTTTAGGGCTTAGGGTTTAGGGTTTAGGGTTTTAGAACAGCCTCTAAATCCTAAACCCCCAACCCTTAAACCCTAAACCCCAAAACCCCTAAACCCTAAACCCCCTGTTCAGCAGGGGCGCATGTGCAAGACGGCGAATCCTTCGGCACAGCAGACTCCTTGTGAGGATGTGGATTTGTTCCAGGCTCCATCCTTCTCTGAGCTCAAGGGCCTCACTTAGAGTTTAGGGGTTTAGGGTTTAGGGTTTAGGGTTCTTCAAAGGGTCTGAAGTTTCAGTTCAAGGGGCCTCATTTTGTGTTTTGGGTGTAGCGTTTAGAGTCTAGGGTTTAGGGTTCTTCCATGAGTCTGAAGTTTAAGTGAAAAGGGCCACCGCAAGGGTTAGCACGATTCTTAGAGTCTTCTCAGGGTGTTCAGTTCTAGAGCCCTAAACCCTAAACCAGGGAACCCTACTTAGGCCATACTTGGAGGGTCGGGGGACTTAGTAAGTAGATATTTAAGTAGAGTTACAAGTACCCTAACAGGGATTATGAAACTTATAAGTCTATAAAATCCCTAGTTACTAAGTCCCCCGACCCTCCAAGCGAGCCCTAACACCTTCAGGCTTGGAGTCGTCAGTGTCCAAGAGCTCCGTTACAGAGCTTGAGAGTATCAGTCTTTAGTTATTTGTTGGTACCTGCTCCTGTTCCTGCTCCTTAAAGGAACCATGATTACAAGATACAAGTTTCATGGCGTTTTCTCCTGCGTCACTTCAAAGCCCGGAGACTCAACGTGTGCTAGGTTTGCGGGTTCGGGCCTTAGGGGTTTAGGGTATACCTGTGTGACCCCACACCCTACAAAATAGTGGGTTACGGTTGATGATATAAATCCTGCATTGCCCATAATAAGGAATATACCATAATTCCCATAGTTTAGGATCCTGAAGGTAATGCAGGATTTATATCATCAACCGTATGACCCCTTAAGAAGAGGGTCCCTAAACCCTTAACCCTCAACCCTTTACCCTTAACCCTAAGCCCTAAACCCTAAAGATTCCCAGATGGGGTCTGGGATCTCGGGCTTCACGGTTTCTGTTCTCGGGTGGCTGGTCTTTAAGGGTTTAGGGCTTAGGGTTTAGGGCTAGGGTTTAGGTAAAGTTCAGGGTTCAGGGTTTAGGGTTTAGGTAAAGTTCAGGGTTTAGGGTTTAGGTAAAGTTTAGGATTTAGGGTTTCTTAGTTCCCCAATACCCAACCGTCAAACTATTTTTTGGTTTCTTTTTTTCGTTTCCCTGGCTTACTGGGGAAGTAAGGTTTAGGCTTTAGAGTGTTAGGGTTTAGGGAAGATGAAGCTAGAGTTTCATGTCACAGCGGGGCTTAAGTCCGGTGAGGATGTCAAGATCAAAAGCGATGCTCAAGTCGCTGGGGCCTTAGGCGCAATGTTTGGAGGCCTTTCTGATCCTGCCTTGGACCCCACACCCCTAGACCCAGAGCTCTGAACGCTGAACCGTTTTGGGTTTAAGGTTTAGGGGTTTAGGGCTTGGCGGTTTTGGGTTTTGGGGCTTAGCGTTTAGGGTTTGTTACGCCACCGCTGTTCGAAATGCAAAGCCATTGGGCTTCTAGCCATGCATCGCACCGGGACGGCAGAGCACCGCACCGCAAAAACCCTAAACCCTAAACCACATAACCAAACCTTCAAAGCCTTGAAAGTCTGGGGGTTTAGGGTTGAGGGTTCAGAAAGCTGGGTTCTGGAGTACCTACTTTAAGGCTTGTTTCGGTAGCTGTATCTTAAAGGAACCATACATCAAAGCCACGCCACTAAACCCCTATGCCCTAAACCGCAAAGCCGTCGTCAGGCGCTGTACTGTGACGACTCCGGCTGTAAAAGCCAAGACCCTGATGGCCACGACTGTCGCGAAAGGCCGTTTAGGGTTTGGGGGGGCTTTAGGGTTTACGGTTTAGGGTTCAGGATATAGGGTTTAGGGTTTAAGGTTGAGCGCTTCTTGCTATGACTTGTTCGTACGTGACCCTAAACCTTAAACCTTCCTTGGAAAGGGAGGGGTTTTGGGCTTTGGCAGTCAGTAAGCCGCTTGAGAACCCAAAGCAACGAGGTATACCGAACCCTTGCAGACCCTAGGAAGGACTCTTGCGGTAGTAAGGGTTAGAGGAAAGGAACCGAACCTACCTTTTTAGGGTTCCTTATTATTATGATTTCTTTATATTAAGTCCTTAAAAAGGTAGGTTATTTGGGTTGAAGGTAGAGGAATGGACTTAGGGTTTAGGGGTCTGGGGTTTAAGTCTAGGACATTTTCAGGTGGGTAGTTACCGTTATAGGAGCCTTAAAGAAGGTCTATATACCTTGTAGAAGCTTTATAGAAGCCCTATATACCCTAAACTTCCCACCTGTAGTTTCCTTTAATTAAGGTTTGGGGTATTTAGTGGCTCGTCACACGGTCTGATTCGCTTGGAGAGCCCATTTCAATGTTGGCTCTTTCGCTGCGGCGGCGTTGTGCAACACAGGTGCCACCCAAACTTCAACATGCGCCCTAATCCGCTAAACCCCTAGACCCTAAACTCGAAATTAAACCCCTAAAGCCCGAAACCCACTTAAAACCCTAAAGCCCTAAACCCCTAAGCTCCTCTCGAAACCCTAAGCGTCGAACCCTGACTCCTCAAGCCTAAAACCTTCAACCCTCAACCCTAAACTCCTCTGCCCTAAACCCTAAACTCCTCAACCCCAAACCCTACGCTCCTCAACCCTAAACCCTAAACTCCCTGAACTCCTCAGCCCTAAACCCTAAACTTCTCAACCCCTAAACTCCTCAACCCTATAAGCCCTACAGCCCCTGAACCCCCGGGCTGCTACGGCATGCAGATTGGGACGAAGCTCACCATGAGCGAGAGAGCGGTCTTCTTGCGGGTAGAAGCATAATGTCATGGTAGGGCGATGAAGCAGCCTTCCGACCGGAGGAGTTGTACGCACGCACACGCGACCACCTGGAGCCAGGCTTGAGACAGAGGTTTGATGAAACTTTCAGGGTTTGGGGGTTTAGGAAATTAGGGTTTACGGTTTAGGGGTTTAGGGTTTAGGGAGTATCGATGTGTGCCTGAAGCCGAAGCCCTGGTGGTGACAGAAGGCCCAACCTAAACCCAAAACCCCGAAACCAATGCCCCCGTAATGAACCAGAAACCCCAACCCTAAAACCCATGGCCCCAAGACCCATAACCCTAAACCCATAGTTTTCCTAAGCCCGCAAGTCTAAATCCTACAGCCCGAAACCCGGGACCCGAATCCTAAAGTGAACCCTGAAAAGGAAACCCTAAACCCTGAACCCTAAACCCTAAACCCTAAGTCCCTAAACCCCTAAACCCCTAAACCCCTAAACCCTAAACCCTAAATAAAGCCCTAAACCCCTAAACCCTAAACCACCCCAAACCCTCAACCCTCAACCCTAAACCCTACAGTGTTGAAGGAATCCGGGAGCAAACCAGATCAAATGCGCTGTCGGGGCCTCGCTCGGGTTTAGGGTTCCTTAAAGGGTTTTAGGGTTTTAGGGCTCCCTTAAAGGGTACTAGAAGGGTTCCTTTAAAGGGATCTATAAGGGTTTAGGGTTTTTGTAGGGTTTTAGGATTTTTAGGGTTCCTTCAAGGATTCCTTAAAGGGATCCTTAAAGGGTTCCTTAAAGGGATCTAGAAGGGTTCTATAAGGTGGGGTGGAGGGACTTAGTAACTAGCTATTTTGACGTATAAGTACCATAACCACAATTAGGGTCCCTGCTAGGCCGGTTATAACTCTAGTTAATACCGACTTAGTAAGTGATTCTTGTATAGACTTACAAATCCATAACCCCAATCAGGATCCCTTCTAGGGTACTTATAACTCTACTTAAATATCTACTTACTAAGTCCTCCCCAAACCCTAAATCCTAAACCCTAAGACCCTTATAGATCCCTTTAAGGATCCCTTTCAGGAGCCCTTTAAGGATCCCTATAAGGATCCCTTTAAGGATCCCTTTAAGGAGCCCTTAAAGGAGCCCTTAAAGAAACCCCACTTACTAAGTCCTCCGACCCTCCAAGTGGCGGCCTCGGGGTTCGAATTCCCTTCTAGGAATCCTCAGAGGAGCCCACCTTAGGGTAGGCCTTTGGGATATAGCTTCAGCAATATGAGGTATCGCCCCTAAAGGTGAGTAGGATCCTTATTAGACGGATTACATAGGTACCCTCTCATGGCGTGCTGCGGCGGCGCTCCAGGCGGAGGAGCCGCTTCCATGCTGTTGATTGCTGCTGAAACTTGACCGGCTACGTATGGCAGGCCCACCGGGAGCCGGCGGGGTGGAGGAGGAGGAGGAGCTGCATGCTGTTGATGGTTGCTGAATATTGACTCGCTACACATGGCAGGCCCACCAAGCGTCCGCAGGGATGGGGTCCCTGGAGCAGCGGCAAGCACAGCCATGCCAGCAAACTGCCTTTCTGGTGAACGCCGTCGAGAAGGGAGGGCGAAAGAGAGGGAGGACGAGCAAGCTGCTTTTGCTCAGTTTTTCAATTTCAGATTCATTTCAACCTGGCAACAGATCCGCAAGTACGCGAAGATGGAGACAGAGAACGAATCCCTCCAGAACTGATTCTCATGCTGTTTGACAGCACCACCCAAATGTGGGACAGTGCCCCCAACCTTCCAACAAAACCCTTCCCTTATTGGGCTTAAGAGGACCCTATTGAGGCTTTAAAGGGCCAACCAGACTTTACGGTTTAGGGTTCAATTAAGGTTTAGGGGTTAGGGTTTAGGGTTTAATTATGGTTTAGGGTTTAGGGTTGAGGGTTTAGGGAATGAGGAGCATACTTGGAGCGTCGGGGGACTTACCTGGGAATCCCAAAAACCGGTTTTTAGGGGGTTCTACCCTCTAAGTAAAGGGTCATAGCCTACTATTTTGTAGGGTTTGGGGTCACAGGTAGTAAGTAGGTAGTAGGTAGAGTTACAAAGCGCCCTAAAAGGGATCCGAATCGGGGTTTTGATACGTATAAGTCCACAATAACTACTTACCTAGTCCCCCGACTCTCCAAGCAGAGTATCGTAACCTTTAAAACAACCTCAGAAGGAACCCCCAAGGGTTCATCGGGTTCCTTTACACGGGCTTGTGGGTTGAATGAGGGTGTTAACGAGGGGATGATTATAAGGTTCGGGTTTGAGGCTTTAGGTTTTTTTTTGAATGGGTTTAGGGTTTAGGGCTTCAAGATTTTTGTTTACGTGCAGGGGGGCTTACACGAATCCTAGAACCATACAACATCCTGACAAGAACCCTTCTACAAGCTCTTATGAAGGTCTTCTACAGCCATGTGAACAGCCCATAAACAAAGCCTTACTTAAAGGACTGTCTAAAGGAACACTTAAATATGGCATCTGAACATGAAATGTAGGCTAATCTAGGCTACATTCCGTGAGCAAGAGGCATTGGGACGGGATTCCTGAACCCTAAACCCTAAACCCCTAAACCCAAGCCCCTGAAGCCTAACTGCATCCATATCAAGCTCTATAAAGCCAACCATAAACCCTACACCCTAAAGCCTAAACCCTAAACCCCTAAAGCCTGAACCCTATAAACCCTAAACCCTAAACCCCAACAACCTGAACCCTATAAACCCAAACCCTAGACCCCAAAACCTAAACCCTAAACCCCGACAACCTGAACCCTATAAACCCTAAAGCCTAAACCCTGAAACCTAAACCCTAAAGCCTAAAACCTAAAGCCTAAAGGGCCTAAAACCCAAAGCCTAAAACCTAAAGCCTAAACCCTAAACCCTAAACCCTAAGGCCCAAAACCTAAACCCTAAACCCTAAAGCCAAGGTCTTGTCGGAAGAGTTGGAGGTGCACGCGGAGCCGCGGAAGGCTTATGAGTTCTGTGTGCGAACCTCAGGAGGGACCAGTGCTTCTCAGAGAGCCCAATAACATAATTCAGGGTTTAGGGTTAAGGGTGTAGTATTTAGGGTTTAGAGTTTAGGGTGTAGTATTTAGGGTTTAGGTTTTAGGGTTTAGGGTTTAGGTTTTAGGGTTTAGGGTTTGGGTATTGAGTTTGGGGTTTAGGGTTCAGGTTTCCTGTTAAGGGTCTAGGGTTTGGGGGATAATTACCTATACTGCTCTGGGGGTTCCTTATCTTAGTTCCCCCATGCCCAACGCTTAAGCTTTTTGGGTTCTTATAATTTAGTAGTAGCATCCCAGAGAGCCAAAGACCCCTCAATTAAGGAATATACCTTGATCATAATACTAAGCCCCTTATAATTTAAGGTAAATTCCTTAATGAAGGGGTATTGGGCTCTCTGGGTTAGGGGCTTTTCAGAGGGTTTGTATAAGGTTGAATACCCGGCTATTGAGGAATGTAGCTTACACCATAATGGTAGGCCCGTTTTTGATTTTAGCTCTTAATTTTAAACGCTGCGCGTCGTCCGCCTCGGCCCGGCCGTATGTTGGGAGGAAGACATGATGCCAGGTCTGGGGCTTTTGCTTTCGCAGGGTATCGGGGTGCAGCGTCTGCGGGGTGAAGAGTGATAGGGTTTGTGCATAGACAAACTTTATATAACTATATATCTCTATATATATATATAGAGAGAGA
>CAJNJA010018574.1:0-10540 GCA_905231915.1 Symbiodinium necroappetens | reverse complement strand
ACAGACAGAGAGAGAGAGAGAGAGAGAGAGAGAGAGAAAGAGAGAGACACAGATACAGACAGAGAGACGGACAGACAGACAGGCAGACAGACAGACAGGCAGGCAGGCAGGCAGGCAGACAGCCAGGCAGGCAGGAGGCAGGCAGGCAGACAGCCGTGCATGCATGCATGCATAGATACATAGATTACATAGATTACCTAGAGTACATACATTACATACATTACGTACATTACATACAATACATACATGACATCCATTACATACGCATACATACATACGTACATACATACATACATACATACATGCATATGCGAACATACATACACATAGACATAGACATAGACATGGACATGGACATGGACATGGACATGGACATGGACATGGACATGGACATGGACATGGACATGGACATGGACATGGACATGGACATGGACATGGACATATATATATATATATGCACATATTCAGACATACACACCGCATGCAGAAATTGAACAGTCTCAACATGTATAATATGTATACATACATTGACACTAGTCACTACAGCTTGTATCGAGCACGGGATAGACGGCAATCCGCAATGCTTGCCAAAAACCGGATCGCACCGCCTCAAGTGTCAGGTGCAGTTAAGCTGCTAGGATGCAGAGCTCGCCGTGCCCGGGAGGTGCCCAAAGGCTAAACACGGCGGAGAGCTCGGCGCAGTACCTCAGCGAAACCCAGTCAAGCATGGGTGTACTTGAACGGGCATCGAAGTATTGATGATGCCAGGCTCATCTGGGAATGTCAGCCATGACCGAAGTAATTGTAGCAACAGGTCGGCCTTCGGAGCAAAAGGCTTCAGTCTCGGTGGTGCTGTTCCCAGGCTAGTGATTCACTTCTTGCTATGACCCTTATCGGCCTGCCGGCCAACAGACGTTGAAGACAGGTGCACGCCAGAAACTTGCCCCGGACAACATGTTGCCCACATAGTTGCAAAGAACGTATGATAGTCGCCTTTTAACAGCGATCTGGTAACAGCAGGATGCCGCCAGCACAACGACATGAACTTGGTACAACAAGTCAGTCTTATTTACTTAAGTTTCAGAGCTTACTTAGTGCATTCATCGCGCAGCAGAATGTTTGATACGGTTGAGGCATTCAGCTTTGTTGTAAAGACCTGCCCAAAACCACGAAGTAGGCCCACCTCATCTGTCCTCCTCCGTCGTTTAGAGATGCGGGTGTCTTTAAAGATCTGCATTTGGAAAAGGTCGAGGTGTTCGAGCCTAGCGAAACCCCAACCCGCTAGTATTACCACCCCACTTGAACCGTTAGCGTGTAAGCTGCACTCAGAGTCGAACAGTATAGACCAGAGAGCTTTACAACGATGCGTGTTCTCCGGCTGAAGATCTTGCAATTTGTGCGGTTGGCTCCCAGAATTAGGCCCGTGTGTTGCAGTATCACGAATCCCTCTAGGGAGTCTTCATGCATAGCGGACTCTAGGCAGCTTTCAGCGGGGGCGCTAAACTCCAGCAGCTAACTTCATGCTTGATGTCTGCTCTCCGCCTGTGGCAGTAGACACAACAATCGCATGGACTGCGGAGGCTTTATGAACCCAGACTAGCACGTGCTTTCGGATAGCCCCATACCAAACCTGATGCTAAAGGATCTATATACGTCTTATAATTGAAACTGCTGCTCATAAAGCTTTCGTCGTTTAGCCGACTCTCCTCTCCACCCGCCGCTGAGTTCTGTCCAGGGGCCGTGTAACGTTGACGACCAAGTGCTCCTGCGCTCCATAGTGACGCATGCGCTCCTGCACGAGTGGCAAGGGTCGTGTTCCACACTTTCTACGACTACTTTTACTGCCACGATGACACGGCTGCAAACTTTGCCCCAGCTTTCTACAAGTCGGCCAAGTCCTGCACCGCGGACACAGTGGATTGGCGTCCTGACGGTTTCGCATGATGCCAGGCTGGAGAATTTCGCTTTGCAACAACGAGACCTATCACAACATTTAGGCAATTTAGGCGGTTTGATGCTTTGGTAGGGCTGAAAAAGTTTGGCCATTAGTATCTTCGGCGGGAGGTTCCAAGTTTCACGGGCGTAAGAGGTGAGGTCTTTCTGAACGACGAATTGTGGGCGCAGGGCTTGGAGCTACGTGATTGGGTAAGTAAGCCCCCGAAACCATAGACTTGCAAGATCACAACATCCGTGTTCGTACAAAATTGTCGCCTACATAAACGAGCTTCACAGCTATATGATTTTATAACAGATATGTAAGTGTTTACGTACATGTACACAAAATGCGCTGCAGACGAAACAAAGGCATACCTTTTGCTCGGAACCTAGAACAACCACGGCGTCAACACGGCCGCCTGCAGCATACAAGTCGCGGATGCTGGATTGGATGAGGAAGGTGATCTTGATCCAATCCTGCCGTGCCAAACTACAACCCCCTCTATCCAAGCCAAAAGCCCTCCTCCATCAAACCTGCTCATAAGCCCTAAATCCGCTGCCTCAGTGCCTAGTTAAACCTGACATGTATGTGCAAACATCGCAGAACAGCTATGCAGTCGGTTCTCTGTCCCTGGTCAATGTATTCAGACGTCTGTTTACGTGTAGACTATAACTTGTGACTTCCAGTAGCGTTCTTTGGCTTCCCCGCTCCAAAACCCAACATGCTTGCTTTTCCTCCAATCCAAACTTCAACGTCATTGTTATACTATATGACACACGAAGATGAGCGCTTGCCAACTCAACAAGTCATGTCAGTGGAAGCAACGCAACAGCCCTCATGGTTCAAATCACTTGAAGTTGGTGCCTCTGGGTACAAGGCCTTGGGAAACGGACGCAACGCCTGGCTCGGGCCGAAAATCTAATTCCGGGGCATGGGCTGGTCAGGCTTAGGTACGTGCTTCAGGCATGAAATGATGATAAGTGATGCCTGGCCGAAGTGTTGGGAGAAAGTTTGCTGAACTTGAGAAGCATTCGGACAGCGACCTGTCAAATGCCGGCTTTCTGCCAGTGTACATTGTACTCGCAGTAATCCTTTACGTATGGCTTCGTTGACACACGCTTGGCCTGGCCTGAACGGTATCTCACGACATGCACCGGTTACACACCTTAACAATGAACGACGACTGTAGGGCTGACGCTATCTGCAAGTAGAAGAGTAAGACTGAGTAAGACTGAACGTACAAAGAAATTAGCTGTGCTGGCGATGACCATGATGGTTCTGCACTTTTGACTCGTCCGCTCGGCCAAACGGCAACCACGATGACGACGGCAACAATAACAACAACGGCTACCTGCTGTAGCATGCTACCAACGCTACGACGGCTGCTCATGCTGGCACTGGCACTACTGTCAATACTTGTGCGACTTCTTCCAACTCCGGAGATAAGCAACAGCAATAGCAAGATTTCACACAATCCGAAAACAGCCTATCTTCCGGTTTCGTGCTGCTGTGACCTAACCATCTAATTTCGCGCGTGCAGTTGTATTTCACGTGCACACAGGCCCATCCGCCCCCTCCCGGCGTGAAGTGGGAACGTCGTAATCACGAGCTGTCGCTTGAACCAAGCTGACATTGTTCCTGCTAGTTCTACTGCTGTTTGTGCTCGTGCTTCTGTAACTGCTGCTGTTTCTTCTGGGCACCGTCCCGCGGCACCTGAACCAACAGCTTGGCGCGCACTGTACCATCGTCCTTGGCCCAATCTTGCCCTCACTTGTAGCTGCTACAACCAGCCAGGAAACGTTTCAAGCTGAAGCACTTCGTGAGATCTAACAAACCGTCGCCGCATGCATGCCAGATCTTGCTTCTCTGGACTGCGAAGGTGAGCTTGATCACAAGCTGCTGCCAAAATGGTAACCATGAATTCGCTTGCTTCTGATAAGGAGCAGAAGAACAAGTTTCAAGGAAATGCAACAGTGACACTGAGGATCAAACAGAGCAAAACTACATTAATTGAAGTCCGCACTTGAATGCTCGTTTACTGGGTCTATGCAAGACCATTTGCCAAGTGGATGTATGTATGCCTGCGCAGTAATTTCAGCACTTCACCAACATTGCCGGCCAGCAAGAACTTCTCCGTATAGTTCTTTAGTTCGAGCTGTCCGGTGAGGTCCGAGACTATCCGATAAACTTAACTGGGTCGACCAGCGTTACAGCATTGCACCTGCAACCGTCCAATCGGCTTGCGTCCAAGATTCAGCATTGGCTTGATACGAGGTTGAAGGCGCAATCAACTCTTCCTTGCTTGGAAAGATCTTTTCGTGGGCATCCTTACGTGGTACTCACAACTCAGAACGATTCAAGAGTCGGGTGAAGTCTAGACGTGACGAATGCAGGATCCATTGCATTGCAAGGTGGCATTCGGGGAGCAGCAAGAAGGATTGCTCTGGCCCTCTAGGAACAGCCACAACCAAAGAAAGTCACAATGTAGCGGTGTCACACTCGAGTCACCGGCTTAAAACCATTCGACTTGGAAATTGCCATGAAAGTTTAGGCCAGTGGGCAAATTACAGAATTACATCGACATCCTCGTACAGATCCTTGCAAAGCGAACGGTAAATCCTTGAACAGTTGTCGCGAAAAACGGATGGGGTTCCAACGGCTGCACAACTGTCGGACTCATTTACATTATTAGCAAAACTTTGCTTCTACTCTCTACCTACCTGTCTATCTCTCTGGCGGACTACCTGTTTATCTATCTTCCTATATACTTATATACTCTTCTGCCTATCTATTCACTTACCTGCCTATCTATCTGTCTATCTATCTCTCTCCAACTCTCTCTCTCTCTCTCTCTTTCTGTCTGTCTGCCTGTCTGCCTGTCAGCATCTATCTATTTCTCTATCTGTCTATCTTTTATACTTCTCTCTCTCTCTCTCTCTCTCTCTCTCTCTCTCTCTAGCTATCTCTCTATCAATCAATCAATCTACCTATCTATTTACCTACCAAGCAACCTACGGAAAAATGAATCAATCTATCTAGCTATTCACCTATCTCTTCCGTGTACTTGCATTCCCAGTCGGTGTTGAATGCGAGACAGCCAAAGACATGTGGGTGCCGATCTCATCTGAGCTGCGAGGATCAGCTTGGAGCTGCTGCTGCTGTCGGAGGCAACCTCGGGTGCACGGGGCTTCAGCATCACGTAGTCTACGGATATTACAGCGGTGCTAGAAGGATCACGATAAGGATATAAAAAGCTGATGTAGGAGAAAACAAGGTAATGCAGGGAAATGACCATACAAAAAGGGCTGCAGTGCCGCAGAATGAGCCACTGAGAACTTTGGCTCTGCTTGCTTCCGAGCAACCTTGGGGTCTCAGTGCTGAGAATGTGGTTCTAGAAGGTATACTCTACGTTTTGAGGGACCTTCCGGGAGTAAAATCTCTAATTTCTCTTGCCAACAAACCCCCTTTTTGTTATCTATTCCGACCCCGAAGCTCGTATGACCCTTTTGCCTCGGGGCGGCGTCTTTGTGCCCACTTGGATAAATAAATGAAGTCGGAAACCTTTTGCCGGCTTCGTGGCTCTACGCTGCATGCTGTGCAGACTGCCTGGCCTCTGAATTGGCGTGCCACTCACCCTCAGGGATGCGGGCTGGAGGGCTGGAGGGCTGGAAGGCCAAGGCAGGACCATATTTTTGAAATCTACTCCCTGGGCCAATCTCAAATTTCATATGATGGACACGCCCCAATAAGAAACGTTTAGGGTCTAATCCAACCCGCTATCCCCTCCAGTCTGTTAGGGCAGAAGGACGAATCTTCAACTCGACTTGTCGAAACGCCAGGCCCAACATCATAAGCCCTAAGCCCTGTGCACCCACTTGGCTTCGCCCCAGACATCCTCTGGCAAAGGCACAGGAGCACCGGGAGGTGATTCGAAGTCAATGGTCGTCGAGATGGTGTCCTGAGTCTCTCATCATTCCGTTCTGGGAAAGGTTGTATACAAAACTGTGAATCCAACTAGCCCCTTTGAGAAAACAGCAGCATTGAAACTGAGGCCTTACACAGCGGCACGCAGTGGGGGGAAAGCGCGCCCCGTTAAGGCACTCTACACCGGAGCTCATGGCATTTAGTAAAAGTTCAGGATGGGTGACATGAACACACCACGGCCGAGGACAATGAATGAGCATGACGAGTTGACGCAACCGAGTCCTGCACTACCCCACGAACGGTTACTGCCACAAAACCCCGTCAAACTGTCGGGGCGGAGCGTTCGGGGACTAGTTGGCTTCGAAGTTTTAAGCCTCAGAAGCGCAGTGTGGATAAATTTGAAGCATTTTGAGATGTTCTAATCTAGGGATGCAGGGCTTTGGGGCAGTTTGGTGATCAAAGGCGCCGGGTGCATGGCACGACCGAGTCCACAAATGCAAACGCGCAAGGATCCCGGGTGACACTGAAGACTGGACAATTCAAAAGCGTACTTGACACGAACATGACTGTCCCAGTGGAATGCCATCCAGGAGGCGGCGAGGTCAACGAAGCTTGTGGGCGTACCCTTGCAGTCCAGCTCCTCTTCCTGTGCGGTTTCAGGTCTTCGCGCTCTGCCGCCCTATCTGGAATGGCTCAAGACCACTAGCTGCGTGTTTTGTTGGTGTTCTGTGTGCAAATTTGGTTGTAGTCGTAGTTTCCGTTGTGCTTGACACTGACACTGATAGTGTTGCTGAACACGTTGTTACTGTTTCTGTCATGTAACCACACCATGAATGCAGGCATAGCTTGATTTAGATGCTGTGTCCATGCCATCGGAAGATTCCAGTGACAGTCTTATGACATGAATGAAGCATCTGCTCCCAGGAACGCTTGGCCCTGCAGTCCTCTGCATCGTCATCTTCACCAGCGAGGAACTTCTGCACTGCCAAGAGGTGTTCTTGCTCCAAGTTGCTCACCTGTGACGGCTCGGCGGCGTGACATAGTGAGCTTCCTGCTCCCATGGTTTGGGGACTACTGTCAAAGGAGTGGCAGGCAGGCTCAGAATGGAACGCCAGGAGGAGAAGATGTCTTCTGCTAGATCTGGGATCGACCTACCCCTAAACCCTAAACCCTAAACCCTATAAACCCTAAACCTTACATCTTCTAGGCGTTCGGTAACGCTGCTCCAACTCCACCTTCTCGCCTCATGCGTGGCTTGGGAAAACCTTCATCGGTTTGCCTTGCGGCGTCATTTTCATCTGTCTATGAACCCTAAACCCCATAAACCCTAACCCCTAAACACTGAACCCTATAAGCCCTATAAACCCTAAACCCCCCCTAAACCGGACACCCCCTAACCCCTAAACCCCCTATACATCCTAAATCCCTATAAACCCTAAACCCCTACTCCCTAAAACCCGAAACCCCCTAAACCCTATAAGCCATAAGCCCTATAAACCCTGAACCCCTAAACCCTAAGGCCCCAAACCACCTAAACCCTAAACCCCTATAAACCCTAAACCCTAAATCCCTATAAACCCTAAACCCTAAATCCCTATAAACCCTATTATAAACACTAAACCCTACATACCTATAAACCCTATAAGCCCTAAACTCCCTAAACCCTAAATCCTAAGCCCTAAAACACCCTAAACCCTATAAACCCTATAAACCCTGAACCCCTAAACCCTAAGGCCCTAATCCCCCCAAAACCCTAAACCCCTATAAACCCTAAACCCCCTAAACCCTAAACCCTAAATCCTAAGCCCTAACCCCGCCCATAAACCCTATAAGCCCTAAATCCCATGCCGATGGGATGGCCGAGCCCTGGGCAGTTGGTTGCTGCCGGGATGGCAACCCTTCTACGACTTCCAAAAGAAGAAGAGCACAGGAAGAGGGCCATACACAAAAAGAGGGTTCAGGGTTTAGGGTTTATAGGGTTTTGGGGTTTAGGGTTTTATAGGGTTTTGGGGTTTAGGGTTTTACAGGGTTTTGGGGTTTGGGGTTTTATAGGGTTTTGGGGTTTAGGGTTTGAATAGGGTTCAGGGTTTAGGGCTTTAGGATTTAGGGAGGCTTACATGCGTTTTTGCCAAAGGTTCGCCAAAGGATGCGAATGCCTTATTACTCTGTCCATGGCATATATCTGACTCAGGATGCGTCTGAGCAGGGGGGCTTCGCCGTCGAGTTGCAGTACCCATGGCTGGCTCAACTGATGTCTCAGGCTTCAGGAAGTTCTCAAGCAACAACTGCTCGTGGGGACGATTTTTCCGGTGCGAATTGAAACTTGCGCCGCAAGACAGTCACCGAAACGTCGGACCTTCAGCTGTAACTAGGTCTCAGCGTGAGGAGCTAGCACTCATGCGTGCACTGTTAGTGCATCCGTGCGGGCGTGCAAGTATTGTTGTGTGCGTGCAGGTGTTTGTACGTGTGTCTCTGTCTCTGCTTGCCTGAGTGCATGTGCGCGCGCGCGTGTGTGTGTGTGTGTGTATGTGTGTGAGACGGACAGAGGGGGAGAGAGAGTGAGAGAGAGAGAGAAAAAACAGAGGGAGAGAAAGAGAGAGAGAGAGAGAGCGAACGTCTGTGTGCATCTGTGAGCGCATCTGCGTTTGTGGTCTTGATTACAAATCATGAAGCCCAGTCCTGGAAGGGGGGCCGCGAAGACATATGCCCGGGTCACAGACGCGGTGAGATTTGAGGTGAGAAGGCCCAGAGGGGGCCACCAATTTCAAACTCTCTAACAGAGCCGCACCGACATGCGGCTCCTCGCACCAAAAAGGCTCCGAGGCAAAGCATGCACAATCAAGTCTTTGAGCCCTTGTGTCCCTGTAAAACCACCCTTGTCTGCAAATGGGATGGTAGCGAGGTTTCCTTGCAGGGTAGGGTTGAGGCTAAGGTTGAGGCAGTGGCAGCGCAGCTGTTCCATCTACCCGCTGTCCGGGCGCCAAAACATGAACAGAGAGCAACTAAGGCGCAGGACTGCCTAAACTGAAGAAAACCGAAGAAACAATGAACATGGAAATTGAGCAAGCATGCAACTGATGATAGCCCATGCCAATCATAACCGCCGGAAGAACCACATCACCACTACAACAATGCTCACAAGTGCTCAGCGCACTCTTTGGTGGGGAATTAGACTCCAGGTTGTCTCTCTGAATAAAGTTTGAGGGTATGTTGTATTTTCATAGCATAAGGCCTATAGGCATACATGAAGTCGGCTCGGGGGGCTTTTAAGGTTGTAGGTATTTGCATCGAGGGCTGGGGCTTCAATGTTGTCCAAGGCTTTGTGAATCTAGATGGCCTTCATACCCTTACCCTAACCCACCAGAACCTACTTTTTTGTAGGGTCCCCATAAATTCCATATTAGGGTTTACAATAAGAACCTACAAAAAAGTAGGTTTTGGTAGGTTAAGGTAGGGTCCGTGTACCCCAATAGTATATACTTTGGGCCCGAAGTACCTATCCCGAAGTACGTTATAGGGATACATTAAGGCCAAAGTATATACTATTGGGGTACATGGACCCTTAGGAATAAGTAGAATCAGAATCTCAGTTAGAATCGGGTTTGGGGGAGGAAGGGTATATCATTGTAAGATATAGGGACCATGAGGGGACACTGCGAGTACATACTTCTTCGACTTCTTCAGACCCCTATATCTTAAGCTGACATTGTTTCCACGGCTATGGCTTTTCTGAGTTCGGTCTTTGGGGGGAAGGTTGAACAGGGTTACTCAGACTTACAAACAGCGATGAACCCTCAAGTCTGCTTAGAATCGGAAGGCTGGGGTCATCTTGCGAAGCCCACTCCGCCACCTCCCAGCTTCTGAAGCTTTTGTGATGGTGCTTATGATCACGCTAGTAATTCAGGCCCCCACCCACAACAGCCCAAAAGTCAGCGCACCACGTCCACAACGTTCTCGAGCCTGACGTAGTTGCTTTCCTCCTGCGCTTTGTGCCGCCTGAACGACACAGAAACTTCCACGATTGAGCTGTGCTACAGGGGCTGCTTGAAGTAGACATAACAGTGTTTGGACGCAAATGACAAAACAACATATAATCAGAAACTCAATAACATCTTCATGAGGGGATTACGGCACCCTTCGAACAGGATGCGGACACCGATTACCTCGCGCCTGCCACAAGAAACAGGCTTCGTCTTGGAATTGTTGAAGGAATATTGCGGTTTGCGGTTACGGTTTGGGAACGCGTCAAACTCGAGTTTTGGACACGCTAGTCCTGCTTATGGCGCGGTGGCTGTTAGGCGGGAAGAAGCAGATTGAAATTAGCACTGGCGAACATACCAAGAGTACCACGCCCGTCTAACGAAATAGGGTTGAAGCATAGGCTTGAGAATCTAGTGAAGCAACCCGTCTTGTGACATGACATGTTGATCTGATATGACATGACATGATATGATATATTGTGGCATGAAAGGAGATGCGATGATGTGATTTGGCATGTCACACGACAGGTTGCTTAAGCAGATTCACAATCCCATTCTAAACCGTGGTTCGTGTGACAGGCGTGGTATTTACTGTTCGCCAAGGTGTTCGCCAGTGTTACTCTCAATCAGCTACTTCCCGCCGAAGAGCATCATAGTGTATCCTGTTTCCTCAAACACAGAACTTCATCACCCCACCCCC
>CAJNJA010018573.1:0-10541 GCA_905231915.1 Symbiodinium necroappetens | reverse complement strand
GCCCGGCCTTGTCGAAAGATCTCGTGGTTTTCGGTTTAGGAAGCAAAGGCCGAGGAAATCGTAGGAACTGTAGGATCTAACGTTTGGGTTTAGGGTTTAGGGTTTAGGGTTTAGGGTTTAGGGTTAGGTTTTGGGGTTTAGGGTTTAGGGGTTTAGGGTTTAGGGTGTATAATTATAGGGCTTAGGGTTTATAAATTATATGTAAGTAGTCCAGGCTATGTCATCCTAGGCATGCACCGATCAATTGATGATGCAGGGACCATCCCTCTAGTGCACAGTCGCAGCAAGGCCCGTTTTGCAGCACGAATCAGTGATGTATCCTGCCGAAATCGTGTAGCTCCCCAGTGCCAATCTACGAAAGCATCCCAATGTCTCGCCCCTATAAGCATATATGTGCTGTAGACTACAGTAGGTAGGGATCCCACAGTATGGGTTTGGGGTGTATATACATCGAATGATCGAAACTACGACCTAGGCTTTCAAACCGGGCAGATTGAAGAGGCCAGGCTTCCATTTGCCTGCTGCTGCCTCAGCATCCAAAAAGCTCCTGATCTCATCCAGGCGGGCAAAGCTCCAAACCTCGGCTATTTAGATATATACTAATTAAATTATAACAACTATATAATCATATATATATAGAGAGAGAGAGAGACTACAAGTGTTGCCTAGACGTGTAAAATGTCCTGTTTATATTTATTACTTATTAGGCTTCGCTAGTGCTAGGGCCCCCTAACCCTCAGGGTCCAAGTGTGTAATAATCATGTCATATACAATAATATATTAACTAGTATCTGGAACAAAAAGTACCTCATTGTCGGGTCCTGTGGACCCAATAAACCCAAAACCCCTAACCCTGGGCTTCAGGGTTTATTACTTTTGGGGGAATTTCGCCGTTGGGAGCCCTGGGTTCGGGCCGGTTTGGAGGGGTTCAGCTGGCCTGCTTTCTGTCTTTCACTGGTTTAGGGGTCAGGGGTTTTTTAGTTTAGGGGTTTAGGGGCTTCGGGTTTAGGGTTTAGGGGTTTAGGGTTCAGGGTTGTCGGGATGTTCGTGGGTTCAAGCACATGCATAAGACCATATTCAACCACCTCTAAGTCTGAATCTATCCCCCAAAATTAAACTAAAAGACCCTCTTCGAATTACCCAGGCCCCTGTATTCCTGCCGTCCTTAAGGGAGCTGGGTTCTAGCACACACAGGAAGACTCCAGGGTTCGACCACGATTTAGGATGAGTTCGGGTTTAGGCCCGAGTGTATCAGGGTCTACTTGGAGGTTCATGGGATATATTATATAAGTAAGTACAGCTATGTACCGTAATGGGTATATAAGCATTATAATCGTAATTATATAATAAGTTGCCTTATACCATAGTTATAATATTACTTATCCCATAAACCCCAAAGTACAGGTTCAGGGTTTAGGGTGTAGCCAGGGTTTTATAAGGTCAGCTAGTCTAGGGATTCAAGTATACTAGGGTTTAGTTAGGCGTCAGGGTTCATAAGGTGCAAGGGTTCAGGGTTTATTTGGTCTTTGTCGCACTGCACCTTCATGGGTACCACCAGTTTCATATTAGTGGATCCCAAGCATAGAGCCGGTAATCCAAAAACCCTAGAATCGTTTTCATAATGCACCCTCAAGTCCGAAAGCTCAAACCCTCCAACTCCTGTTATGCTAGGAAGCCATGCGAGCCAAGGCACATCATCATCGGTCGGCGCAACAACTTCGAGCTTCTCGCCGGGATCCACCTTGCACGTGGGAGCTTCGAGTTTGGAATCTTGAGATGCACATGATCATGATGGCTTCGTAGCTACTATATGTTTACCTAAGCCAAGAAACGTTGGATCCATTGAGCACACATTCTTCGAAAAGTCGTAGAGTCTCTTTGCAGAACTCAGAAGGGTAGCTTGCACTCCATTTCAACCCACGGCATCCCGTAACTTTCATCTTACCTTTCGAAAATTTGCGCCGCACCATCTGGATGCCGCTGTCCTGCTGCTTCTTTTTGAGCTCAGCAATAGCCCCGGGCTTCATCTTCTTGGCATACTTTGAGATGATGGGGGAAGTTCCCAGGAGCCTTGTTGTAGTCACAATCAACTTTCTACTGCATTCTGCATAGGACTTTTCATGATAACATTGCAGCCCCGGGCACCATGTTGGCTTCATTGCGAAGTGGCCATAAGCCCCGAGATTCAGTCGATGAAACCATGTGTTATTGCAACATGAAACAGCATAGCGGATCGCCGGGAAAAATCGCAGGAAGCTGCTGCCAGGCTGTTCTATCTCGGCACAGCAAACAGAAAAAGCGATCATTTGCAATTGCTGAACTAGAAGACTCGATACAATATACTCAAGCTTCTCGCAGCAAAGGAGCTACCCACTGCACCCCCAAAGCTTCTGCCAGCAGCAACAGCAGAGCAGTGCGACTAGCGATCGAGTTTGCTGTTGCCACCGAAGGGATATGGATATTTCCAACAGAGGCATCCTCTGTGCGACCGTGGATCTTGGTAGAGACCCAGACCCACCTTAGACAATCACAATCTAGACTGTAAGTTTAAATACACCACAGTATCATGTTGCAAGGAAGATGCAGCCCACATGGCACTCCGACCCACATCAATGAAACAGATTCTTTGCATCTCATCACATCCCTGACCTGGGGCACCGATCATAAAGCGACAAGCAGCCCCCGACCCAAAATTGTTGACATGAACCCTATATACACCAAGTAGCAGCGATTGCAAAACCAATCGGACTGAGTATGTCGTTCTCCGCCCGGAGCACGATGTCGAAGTTCTGCCTTCTTTAGATCTAGATAAAAATATTAATTGCCTTTCACACATATATATATATGCAATATGTTATTAGCCAGGGCACGATGTGTAGTGTTGGCTTCTGAAAGTTCGAGTCATCGTGGAGCTCCCAGCAAACACCTCGAAGAAATCAAGGTTTCGCCGCCAAATCTGCGACCCCTGCTCGCGGAAGAGGTCGGTTTGGGCAACGTAGTCGCACAAGTCGATCCTAGGTTTTGTTGGGTCTGATCCTCAAACCCCTAGCTTATGCAACGGCTTGCATACATGTGCAGTTTATTCGAATCGAGCTGCATCACTTCGGGTACTTTCCAGGCTAACAGATTGGCGGCTGTCTTCTGTGAAACATACACCGGAACTGCAGCGGGGGAGGCTGCTACCATGTCGGAGCTTGTAGGGACCATGGCTCTACAGGCAGGAAATGCTACACATTACAAGTGGGTTCCCACAACAGGGTTTTACAGCAGCTACGGGATTGGCAGGTTTGAGTATCTCTCAGGTTGTCCACAAAACTGTACATCTATACATGCAATTGCAAAATCCTGCAACCGAAAAGAATCGAGGGATGGTGCACTGGCATTCATCATGGTCATGCTCTACTTGTGTCCCCACAACATCAACTAGTGCAAGCTTTCGAGTTCTCGAATATTTTGCTCCGGATTCCTCAGCAATGTAACCCGTTGCTGCATCTAGATCTTGATTGTCACTTCGGATGTGGCCATACCACATCCAAAGGGAACTCGATGGCACAATCCTCCGATTGGAACCATAGGCCACACTTGACAAAAGCCTCAGCCCACAAAGTGAGTTGACTTCTATTGCAATAAAACGAATCACCAACATCAGCAATGACAGTATTCGATGCTAGACACGTACCTCAGGCAACGTCGCCGGGTGGAGCAGCTGCATTGCCGCCGGGAAGATCACCTTCGGCAACCTTGGGCGAGAGTAGAAGTATATAACCGGTACCTAATTAGGTTGAACAGTCAAAATAAGTATACGTAGATCTGTTCCGGGGCTGACGGTTCCGCATGCGGGAATGTCGCCATGCGCCAAAGATCCGGTTTAGAGCATTTAGGGTTTAGGGGTTTTGAGAGTTTATTAGGGTTTTCTATAGGGGCATAGGGTGTTTCGACTCTCACACTCGCACAAGCAGGCAAAGCTCCTCATGTTTAGGGTGTTTAGGGTTTAGGGTGTTTAGGGTTCAGGGTGTTTATTAGGGTTTAGGGTGTTTAGGGTTCAGGGTGTTTATTAGGGTTTAGGGTGTTTATTGAGGGTGAAGGCAGGACTCCAAGCCCCCCAGACCCGTAAGGCAGAGGGTTCAGCACAACCCAGATCTACCATTAATAATTCTATTATTAATGTCGAACAATTTTCCCGATTCCTATATATATATATAATAACTTTAATAATCTATAATATATTATTATAATATATATATATATATCAAAAATAAATTTAACATCCCGTATCGAAAGTTCCTAAAACCCTAAACCCTCTAGATCTTCCACATCCACATGCATGTTCCTTCGCAAGATTGTGTTCGCCGTGCATATCTCGGTTGCCTGCTTGGGGCACCAGCCGCTGCGGAGTTAGCCGCAGCGTCCTGTGACCTGTGGCAGCATCCTCGCATTATTAGTCATTTACCATATTAATAATATAATATAATAATAATAGAAATAAATCGGTCGGATAGGTTAAATAAGTAGCAGCAGCAGCAGAATCAGGAGCAGCAGAAGGCGTAGTAATATTTATACAAACCACCTTAAACCCTAAAGCCCATAATAATAATTAAAGCCCTAAAGCCCTAAACCCTAGAACCCTAGAGCTCTGAAGCCTTAAAGCCCTAGAGCCCACAACCCTTAGCCCAAATCTTGGAAGCAAGCTTCCAGCCTGCACAAGAGGCCTCACCCCAGCTGATACTCACTCTTTAGGGTTTAGGGGTTTATAGGGTTATTAGGGCTTATATGCAGAAAAATCGTTCCCCTAGAATCCCGCAGCACGACCCTGACCTATAAGCCTCCAACCGCCCTAAACCCGAACCCCAATCCCTAAACCTGATCCCTAATAACCCTCCAGCTACCTACATAGGGCCCTAACGGTTCTACTAGGTACCTGAGGGGGATTAGAAGCAGGAAACACGAAACATGTCAACAGCTTCACTGTTGTTGCAGTGCCGCAATCTTCAACCCGACCTGGAATGCAGGGTTAATGATTTAGGGTTTATAGGGGCTTTCTATTTAAATTGGGGTCTAGTTCTAGCGTACATAGCAGCAGCAGATTCTAGCAGTAGTACGTATACGTAGTAGAAGGATAGTAGTATTATAATTAGTAGCAGTAGTAGTAGTAGTAGTACTACTACTACTACTACTACTACGATACTACTACTACTACTACTACTACTACTACTACTACGACGACTATACTACCAGTACTAGTACTAGTACTAGACAGTACTAGTACTACTGTGGATGGAGGAAATGTTGCACTATATAATTATAAGTACTAGTACTACTAGTACTATAGTAGTAGTAGTAGTAGTAGATAGTAGTAGTAGTAGTAGTAGTAGTAGTAGATGATAGTAGTAGTAGTAGTAGTAGTAGTAGTACTAGATAGTAGTATAATATAGTAGTAGCAGCAGCAGTAGCAGTAGCCATAGTAGTAGCAGTATCAGCAGCAGTAGCTAGTAACATTGCAACTATTAGTAGGGCTAACTAAGGTTTGTTGAAATTGTATTCGTTGCACAGCTTCGCAAGTTGGAACGAACCCGTATTATCCTCGGACTGCCATCATCCTGTAAAAGCTCTCCCGTGAAATTATGGGACATCAAAGCCTCAATCACACATATGCACATGCAGAGAATGACCCAACACTTTAAGTCCTGTCTAGCTAGAGTTTGGAATTCATCTGTTTGCAGTTATAACAGATCGAACTTCGAGGTTATCCAGGGTTGCACGACCTCAGCGTTTAGGTTTTCAGCGAGTTTGGGGTTAGGGGTTTTGGGCGCTTAGGGGTTTATTAGAATTCGAAGCCAAGCTGCTTGTACTGTCGTGTCGTAGTGTTATGATTGTGATAGAGGTGTTCTGGTGATGGTGGTGCAGGCTGGAGATTCAACCCGAGCATGAACCTAGGATGTGAAACTAAACCCTATAAAATCTTAGGGGTGATGACTGTTATAATCCCGGTATCACCCCCCCTAACCTCGTATTCGGAACTAGACCATCAGATGATCACACCAATAAATTTAAAGCTAAGCTACCCCAGCACAACGAAGTGCACTGATCCACGACAGCCGCCATCCTCCGTATTTACGGATGCTAATAGTCGTCCCGCCTTTGCCATCCACCTTGAAGCCACCAGCTCCGGTACTGGTTTTCACATAGATCCCGGCCTCGTGCCAAAGCACTTGCACCTTGGACGTGTCTAGGTCGAGGGTGTACGATTTGCGAAGGCCACCGAAGCCGTCCGGTATGATAACCTTGGCCTTCTTCAGAACTTCAGCCTTAGATTGGGGAGGTGTAAAGTTTAATAGGGGTACCCGAAAACCCCATAAACCCTAAAAGATATTTAACCCTAAACCCTGCTAAGATACACCCTAGTGCATTTAGACTCGACTCATATCAAATTATGATCATGATTTCAAAGCCTGAGGGCTTGAGGGTTGGCGGGCTAAGTCTATAAGGCTAAAGACTATCGAAGGCTGCCTTTCGAATTCAATCCCCACGTGTTCCGAAACTCCCAGCTCGACTTATAAAGCTTAGCAACAACCTGTTCCCACGGGTCGCCAATGTTGGTTAGGAACTCAGGCTCTGCCACGACAGCCGGCGGCCTTGCGGCTGGTGCGGCCGCGGCGGCCGCGGCGGCTGCGGGGGCTGCGCGGGCTGCGGGCTCTCCGGGCTCTCCGGGCTCATTGTCATTCGGCTGGCAAGCTTTCGCCTTCGCTTTCGACTTAGCCGCCTTACCCTTGGGCTTGGGCGCCTTGACCTCCCCGTCTTTCTTGACCGGTCGATCCCCGCCCGTCTCGGCTTTCTTCTCCATCTTCTGCAATTTCTTGTTGGCCGAGTCTTTGCGTGCAGCATCGACAATCTTGCACGGATTTAAGGATTTCGGCTCATGATAATAGGGTGTACGGTGTAGGGTTTAGGGCTTATAAGGGGTTTGGGGTTTAAGGGTTTAAGGGTTTAAGGGTTTAGGGTGAGTTTAGGGTGATAGGGCGAGTTTAGGGTGAGTTTAGGGTTTGTAGGGTTTCACCCGACCTTCCGCTGAGCATTCACCAAGTCATGATCCTCAGCAGCCTGACCCTTCAAGTCCTTGGCAACTTCACTTGCCTGTTCGGAAAGACTCAGAGCAGTAGGCGGCGGCTTCGCGTGCACCGGAGGTCGCAGCTCCTGATGTGTAGAGGTTTCGACTATCGCTGTGATTCATTTTCCCAACCTATAACTCGAATCCACTTTAAATCCTGGCTGGCTTGGCGACGATCATCAGAGCCCTGCCGTTGCATCTCAGGTGCACCAACGGCCGGCAAGGCGGATGGGGTCTTGCACGGCGTGGCCACAGCCTGCACACAACTCCTGTCGTAGTAGTCCATTGGCTGAGTCTCCATGGAGTCCACGAAGAGATGCAGTTTCACGGGCTGGCTCGGGGATGGATTTGCGACCTTATATGATCTCTAGAGTGTAATACCGCGAGGCCGGGGTGAGGGATTATGGATCTAAGAAAAATTTATCCGAGAAGCCTCCTGAGCAGTGGCGTTCGTAGCTTCGCTTGCAGCTGGGGATGGGCTGGGAATCTGGGAGTCCTCAGTATCCATCACGACGGCTGCATGCTCCTTCTTCGCAGGCTCCGTCGCAGACGGGACCTGGCGACTATGAGAGCGGGCGTACAAGGAAATAGCAGATCTACACAGCTAGTTGACAAAATCAGGGTACCGTGTAGGAGCAAGAATTTCTGAGCATTTAGGGTTTAGGGTTTGGGGTCTATTTAGGATTATAAGGGCTTATAATGTTTAGGTGTACGTATACTACCCATCTTACTTTATAAGGTTATTATTAATTTATAATTATAATGTTCTAGCTCCGAATTCAGTTATACGATATATATATATATATATATATTAAACTTAAATATCTAGATCTCGATTACTATTATAATTTATAATACCCTATAAACCCTAAATAAACCCTAAACCCTACTTTTTATGATTATAAATTTAAGAGCAACCCGACCGATGCAGTCACAAGTGTGGAGTCAGTCAAGGCCGACACCACTGAGTAAGCATGATGCCCACAACCCCTAAGCCCCTAAGATGCATACCCTTTACTACCGCTCGATGCCTCCGGCAATGAGCCCGGGGACGGAACCACCGACGGTGAACGAGAGCTCGGCGTCGCCTCGTGGCGAAAAGTGACAGCCCTATATGCGAGGATCACAATAGTCGTCATCGTCATTTAGTGTGCATGTCTCGTGAGAGCTTAAAGGGTAGGTGTGTCATGTTTTTTTATTGATGATGAGCGGCGACAGAAATATCATCTTCTGCATCGGCAGCTAGTACATCCAGTGCAGTGTCGAGGGCAGCATCCGGATCATGACCTCAACAGTACAATTATTGATCGGACCCAGCAATTCGATCTTTAGCTACACTTGCTTGCAATTACAATCAAGATATCATGAGCCTCCTGATTCATCAGCAGACCGGATCACCTGCTTGAGGACCAAGATTTTCTCACGCCTGTCCAACAGCGCTACCCATGCAAACACATATATTATATGTAGCATCATGATCATGATCATGGCTAGTGACTATATAGTGCAAGTGCACCTTGCCCCGGCCGACCGTTTTGCAAGGAACAGGCCGTGCATTGCACCTGTTCGAATGGTGCCTCCCTCGAGGGTTGCCCATTCCTGGCAGCACTGTACGTTGCAGGAAAACTGGAATTTGTCAATCATGAAAATGGAATCTATTTTGAATCCCAGGTGTCCTTCACCTTCTTGGCCTTTGGCTTCGAACCCATCATCCCATATCGCTTGCAGAGCAGGATGAGCACCTCCTGCCAGACATTCGAATTCATATAAATGTTTCATCATCATCATCATCATCACATGATACACACTGCATTCGAAAGGAATCTGTCCACATGTGTCGATCCCAACGGAATCGCCGTTCCGAACGTTGCAAAGTACTCGCAGTAGAACTCGAAGTTGTTTTCGAGCTGGCAGGGCACAAACATCAAATTGGCAAGGCACATAAATTATTATAATTATGCCAAGCCACGGTCTCGACTCTGTCGGGCCCATTCACCCCGATATTCAGCAGGCAATGCCCCTGCCCACAGAAACAATGCCACTGTTTCGTGTGTGCGTGACGCATGTGTGCCATGACAGTCGGCGCTAGTCTGCTCGTGCACACATACTGTGTATGCCCGGGCCCCACCTGGTGCTTGCGAATGCTTGGTAGGCGGTTGGGCTCGGCAAGGAGGTAGGAATTCAGAAAATCCTGATCGGGAGTGAAGCTAGCATGCGCGCTCCATCATGGTTTATTAGAGATAGCCTCCAGCAAACTTCGTTGCGTCCGCCGAAACTCACGTCGCTCCATCATGGCTACCTGCTGTCATCATCAAGGTATTACTTAAAAGATCGCCCAGACCCTGGAGCTGGCAAATAAAAATGCAGCCTGGGCCGCAATCGCAGCAGCCATCGGCAGCCAAGTCTTGCTTATCACTTACCCGTGTGAAAAGCACAAAATTCTCGGCAGAATGCGTCTATTGCAACTCATGCTGCAATTCATGTGCTGTGCCGTGCATGCGCACTAAAACCCACGAGCAGTGAGGGGGGACGCACCGCTGCATTCCCACGCAGGGTCAGTCGGAACAGCATCGTCGTCCTCCCCAGGAGCCAGACGGCTTGGTGATCGTGACCGTCTCTCGGGCAGCTCCTGTCGATGACCTGATCATGGGAAACTTACAACCCCAGAACCGAGCACCGAAAAAGCAACCAGATTCACAGGCTTGCTGGGAATCCTGCGAACTGCTGCAGCAAGACGCATCGGCACAGATGATCATGACCACCATGCGGTCGCTGAGCTATCATGATGCAGATCTAGCTGTGCTTTGCATACAACCACAGGCTGATGGACTCGGATTTCAAAGGCGGACCGCCCAAGCAAGCCGACTTGCTAGGATCACATGATCATGAACCACACATGATCTTGATCGAAGGCCCCATTGCGAGTTACATGGCTGAGCGGACACGCCAAGTATGCAACAAACTCCACAACGGCACCCAATCATCTCAGATCATGGCCATCATAATCAGTTATCATCCGTCCTGATCATGTCTATGCTCCGATCTCTATCTAGATCTTTAGGGTGTAATTAGGGATCATTAGGGTTTTTTTATTGCACATTCAACGCACAGTCGTGAATCTGCATAGGCAGACCCCAGTTCCATGAAAGTATACAAATTTGGCATACTTTCAGGGTTGGCCTGCTGGCTTTCCACAAACGTTAGCACATTTGGGCAACATTTGTACGTAGGGAAACTTGGGACACATTACAACGTTGCCCGGGGAACCGAACACGGAGCTGCTGGGTTAGTTTAGTGCTTCATTTTCTTTTAATCGTTATTTGTTTTTCTTGATGCTTATTTTCGTGTTGGTTTTTTTTGATGCTTATTTTCATGCTTAAGTATTTTTGATGCTTATTTTAGGTTTTTTTTGATTCTCCGGTCTAGTTTTTTTTTG
>CAJNJA010018572.1:0-10541 GCA_905231915.1 Symbiodinium necroappetens | reverse complement strand
GGTACCCAATTTTACTATTGTGCCCCATGGCTAGCAGTGCCTAATCAGGTCTGGCAGACTCGATCTGCTTGGCAAAGCAAGCAGATCTCGAAGCGGTAGCGTTCAGTGGCACCGGCCGCCGCCTGGCGCGGGCGGCCTATGGTTTAGGGTTTTGGGGTTTAAGTGGGTGGGTACCGTTATAATTAGGAGCCTTATAGATGGTCTCTATACCTTTCAGAAGCCCTATACAAGCCCTATATACCCTAAACTCCCCGCCTGCAGTTTCCTGCAATCCCTAAACCCTAAACCCTAATCCTTAAACTCTAATCCTTAAAACCCTATATAAGCCTTAACTAAACCCTAAAACCCGAAGCCTCAAAGCCCAAAACCCTAAGCCCGACGGGTGTCCAACCAAACCCTGAGCCAGAGCCCCCACACCCAAACCGCTACGAGACCCGACCTATAACCCCAAATGGGGGTTTCCGAAAATAGGGGACCCTAATATAGTACCCCACATAGTAGGATCCTTATTGTAAGGACCCCAAAATAAGGTACCCCCAATTTCCGGAAAGTCCCAAATAACCTACCTTTTTTTTTTTTTTTAATTTTAAGGACTTTTATAAAGAAAAATCATAATAAGGAGCCGTAAAACGGTAGGTTCTTTAGGGTCCATGTAAACCCCCGAGTTTCCCCAACTTATCGAACTCGCTTTCCTCCCCTGTGGTTACGGAGCCAAGAAGCGATGCATCCCCGAGGCATGTCGGGAGTTGGGAGGCCACTTCGAGGCCTTTGAGAAGTTCCGCGCTGAGGCGGAGACACTGGCCACAGCACTCCGGCTGAGAGGGTTTAGGCTTTACCCATAGGCCCCGAAGTAGTTCCTTGTTCTGGTTTTTATATCTAGCATCCTACAAGGTCATCCCAAAAAGGAACTACTTAGAGGCCTATGAGTAGGGCTTAGGAGAATGGTTGGGTTTTGGGGTTTATGGTCTAGGGTATAGGGCTAAGGAACCTTAGGGATCTGAAACGTGAGCAGTAGCCATATTGTCGACTTTGGGCCCGTACATGCTGATGCTGTTTATCGTCCAGTTTTTCCTCAAGCCCTTTTCGGTTTATTAAGACCCCTACTGAGGGCCCCTAGTGTATATCATGAAGGTTTCGGTGGCTGGGTTCGAAGGTGTCGGAGCTTGGGCATCTTTTCTTTCCCAGATGTACGAAAACCCACATTCGCAGCACTTTTCAAGCAGATGTCCCTCCAACTCCAGATTAGGGTTTTAAGTAAGAACCTACAAAACAGCGGTTCTGGTAGCTTTTGGTAGACTTTAACCCGCAGACCAGAATCCAAAGCTCCACGGGTGTCGGAGGAAGGTCCATGGGTGACTTTGGGATCGATAACGGAATGCTTTTGGCATCATCAGACCATGCAAAAGTCTTTGGAGTACTTGTCCAAAGGCTTGCACGAGGAAACAAAAGAGAAAAGTGGCAAAACAAAAAAAAACAGACATGTTTTTCGACATTCAGCCGCAAGCACAGCATTTCAGGTCTGTTTTGAGCGTCTGCACCCACAGTTTCGGACATTTGACCACAGAGGCAAAACTTTTGTGCGTGTTGAGTCTGGGCAAGTCAAAATAGGCCTCAACGTCACAGCATGTGGTTATAACAGTGCGACGCATGGCACAGCACGCTGGATCCTGAGAAGAAGGTTCCTACCATAGTATTAGGGTCCTCTGTCTAGGACATTTTCAGGTGGGTATTTTACCGTTATAGGAAGCCTTATAGAAGGTCTATATACCTTATAGAAGCCTTATAGAAGCCCCATACACCCTAAACTCCCCACCTGTAGTTTCCTGTAATCCCTAAACCCTAAACCCTAATCCCTAAACCCTAAACCCTAATCCCTAAACCCTAAAACCCTAAAACCCTAAGCCTTAACCAAACCCTAAAACCCGAAGCCTCAAAGCCCAAATCCCCACGTGTAGTTTCCTTTGTGAAGGGAAGACAGGGCTAGATGGGAGAAGGCCACAGGCTTAGGCCAGAGGGCAGTATTTAGCAGGCTCTCGAGAGTTTAGGTTAGGCTTTCCGGTTTAGAGTGAAACTCTAGCGACTTCGGGTTTAGGGTTTAGGGCTTAGAGTTGAGGGCTTAGGGTTTAGGGTTTAGCACTCTTCAACCCCAATACCCCAAAACCTAAACTAGGCCATGGAGCCCCCTAAACCCTAAACCCTAGTCTCTTAGGCCATGGAGCTGGTGGCTGAGAAGATTGGGCTCTTGGCCTCACCCGGTACGGGCGCCGTTGCGCGGGCACTGGATGAGCACCCCGGGGCCCAGGACTGCTTGGGGCTTAGGGATTAGGGGTTTAGGGTTTAGGGCTTAGGGGTTTAGGGGTTTAAGGGTTTAGGGATTTAGGGGTTTAGGGTTTAGGGGTTGAGGGGCTAGGGCTTAGAGTTTAGCGGTTTAGGGGTTTAGGGCTTAGGGTTTGGGCGTTTGGGGGTTTAGGGGTTTCGGGGTCTAGGGTTTAGGGTTTAGCGTCTAGGGTGCCCCTGAACCACTGACCCTAAACTCTTCGAGCTAAACCCACGATATGGGGGTCTTCCGATTGTGGTCTTCATGGCCTTGAGAACTGGAAGAAGTATCAAGCAGGATGATGATAATCATAACAATGATCATGACTGTAATATTGACGATAGTAGGCTTACTGTAGCAGCTGCGACAACCAGCTTGCTGAAAACAACAGGGGCGCTGCGAATCAGACTCCAAATCACCCTCAACGCCCAACCCTAAGCCTAAACCCCAAGCCCAAAACCCTAAACCCTGTATAGACCCCCAAACCCCATAGCAGTAGCGGTCTTGCCCTGAACACTAAACTCTGATCCCCTAAGCCCTAAACCCTAAACCCTAAACTCTGCTCCCTTAATTAAACCCTACACTCTGATCCCCTAAGCCCTAAAACCCTGATCCCCAGGCCTTAAACCCGAAACTCTGCTCCCCTACACTCGATTTGGGGGAACTTGAGAATCCTTAAAGGAGCCTTTGTAGATTCCTCGAAGGAGCCCTCAAAATGGGTTTAGGGTTTAGGATTCCTTGAAGGAGCCCCCAAAGGAATCCTTATGAAAGTAACAAGTTGAAGTGATGTAGAAGCCTAAATCATTACCAAATATCATTCCATATTATATCAGGGCCCTACATTGGGGTTTAGGGTTTAGGGTTTAGATAAAGGAGCCCAAAAACCTTATTCTCATCGTTCGGGGCCCTACATCAGGGGGAGCTGGAGGACTTAGGGTTTAGGGCTTAGGGCCCGACATTAGGTTGGGCAGTTACCATTCTAGGAGCCTTATAGAAGGTCTATGTACCTTATAGAAGCCTTATGGAAGCCCTACAGACCCTAAACTCCCTACCTGCAGTTTCGTTTAATCCCTAAACCCTAAACCCTAATCCCTAAACCCTAAAACCCTAACCCTTAACTAAACCCTTAATTAAGGGGAAAACTGAAGGAGCGCCTGGTCTTTCGCCTTGCACGCCGCCTGGAGTCTTTTCGCGAGGACGGCCGCGCTTTGCAGAGCAGGCCGGGGGGGTGGCCAAAGTTGGGCCTAGGGCTCTCACTTCTCGGGCTGTGGGGTTTTAGGGTAGGGTTTAGGGCTTCGGGTTTGGGGTTTGGGGTTTGGGGTTTAGGGTTTAGGGTAGGGTTAAAAGCTGTTGGTGCTTTGGGTGTTGGATGTCCGGCAGTCGCTGGAAAGTCTGCTTTGCACTACACAGACCATGGCTTCCTCAAGCTCGTGTAGCTTCATTCGATCACCCAGGCCCCCAAGATGCTTCTGGTGATTGGGTTTAGGGTTTAGGTTTCGGGGTTTAGGGGTTTAGGGGTTTAGGGGTTTGGGGGTTTTGGTTTTAGGGTTTTAGGGTTTAGGGTTTAGGGTTGATGCTCAGGAACCTCGTCGACTACGAAGAGGACTACTTAGAGCCAACCATTTGGCCATATACTCTTGCTTTTCTTCCTGTGTTTCAACAGACAGATCGCTCCACATACCTTGAAGATAAAGCCGATGTGGTCAGATCCACGAGGCCTAATAATTACAGTTTAGGGTTTAGGGTTAATAAGATCCTCTAAAACTTCTCTGAAGCCAAAAATCCTAAACCCTAGACCACTCCAAAGAATGGATGCCAAACTTCAAGAGCGTGATGGGTATGTAGCAGGCTAGCAGTTGCATTTCGAAGGGGCGTGGGGGGGGCTTGTGTTGCAGCCTTTGAGTACTTACAGTAGGGTTTGGGCTATGTACTACACCATATTCATATGGACAGAGACCATTCCTCCCGGAGGTTCGAAAGACAAACTTTGCCGGCCTTGAAGAACAACTGCGCTGCTCTTCGACTTTGGGTACACCGCAGGGAGGCCAATTGCCAAGTGTCGTAGAACCCTAGGGGTCCATGTACAACCGTAGGGGTTAGGGTTTAGGGTTTAGGGCCTTAGGGGTTTAGGGTTTAGCGCTTAAGATCCAAATAGTATATGCATTGGCCCCAAAGTACCTATATAGGGACTACTTTAAGGCCAAAGTATATACTACATGGGCATATGGAGCCTTAAGCCCCAAGCCCTATCGAACCCTTACAGATCCCTTTAAAGGAGCCCAAAAAGGAGACCCTACAGGGACTATGTGGGTACATGGACGCTTAGGGTGAGGGTTGAGCATGGTTAAGCCCTGAGGCCTCATATCCAGAGACCAATACTTCATCAACTAGAGAAGACTGCTTTAGGGCTTAATTTAGGGGTTTAGGGTTTAGGGGTTTAGGGTTTATTAGGGACGTTATCTTCTTTTCATTATAAGGCAGATTCTTTAGATCAGGGGTATCTTTAGACTGCGTCGGGAGATTCGGAGCCGCGAGCTTTGGGTTTCACGCTTCAAGGCTTTCCGGATGTAGCTTTTGGGGGCTCCTGGGGAAAACAACGCTTTATCTTCCGGTTGGGTTTCGACCACTTAAGCCCTATAAAGCGTAAGTTCCCCCCGGTAAACATGGAGAGTAGGTTTTCTGTTTGCGTGTTTTGCATGCCTAAGTTATCAAGCAAGAAACTTAAACCCTAAAAACTAAACCCTAACTTTGCTGCACTGCAAGTCGAGGGGGCGACCTGTCACCGATGCTACCTTAAAGCCCGATTCGGCGAGTTCATAAAACGACGGATAAACATAGACTGCTCGGGTTTAGGGTTTAGGGGTTTAGGGTTTAGGGCTGTGAGAGGTCAGGCAGCCTCTTTGTGCTCAGCTTGGAAGCATCAGGAGGAAATACGGTTGATGGTATAAATCCTGCATTACCCATAGTAAGGAATATACCATTTTTCCGATAGTTTGGGTCCTTAAAATAACCCTAAACCCCAAACCCTAAACCCTTAAAATGGGATTCGTAGGTTACAAAACAGGGCAGCTACCAAGACGGACGACGCTGATGTCGAGTGTTCCTGCCGAGCGTTCGGTCTCCCGTGCCGGAAGATGCTACCCTTCTTAGGGCTTCAGGGTTTTAGGGTTTAGGGTTGTAGGGTTTTAGGGTTTAGGGTTTTAGGGTTTAGGGTTTTAGGGTTTAGGGGTTAGGGTTTAGAGTTGTTGAAATCACTGAGACTGAGCTGGACAAAGCAAGTCCTAAACCGAGAACTAGGAATGCTGCTGGAGACCAGATACTGAGCAACCAGTACATTTCATGCATGAACAGCAAAGCGATGAGCACCAGCAGCAGCGATTTTTTGTGGGCCGTCTGCACTAAAACTCAAAACCCTCAGGCTCTCGATCAGAAATGAGGCAATTGCATTGGGATACGCCTGCTTTCTGTAAGCAATACAGTGGTGTAAAGATGCAATCCAAACCCTTAGCCAACAAGAGCGGAAATCATCTTGAACTTGGAGTCAAAGCTTTGGGGGGCCTAGGGGTTTAGGGTTTAGGGTGTTGGGGGCCTACAAGACATAGCTTGAAGCACCTCTTCAGGTGGGCGCGGCCCCACAAGCTTACCGGGATGCGGCTGAGGGTCACTGAGATCGGATCATGGCCGTTTGGGGTTTAGGGTTTAGGGAGGTTTGGGGTTTAGGGTTTAGGGGTTGAGGGTTGTTTCACGACCCAGAGTGCCCAAGACCCGTAAATCAAGAAACACACCTTGAATCACAATCTTGAAGCCTATGAAGGGATTTGGAGTTTGAGGGTTGGAGGGGGTTTGAGCTTCCCAGATGAGTTTGACTAGGGGTTTAGGGTTTAAAAGCCCTCAACCCTTCAACCCCCAAACCCTCAACCCTTCGCCCCATGTGTGCCTTTTTGTGTGTCGGGAGGGCGCGAGGGCTCAAAAGACTCAAGCTTTGATGTTGGAGTCGGTTCGGTCTAAGTTGAACAAGCATAGGTAGTTCTCTAAATTAGGCTCCCTTGTAGGATCCTTTCATGAGGTTGTCGTACCCAAAAGGGGACCCTAATTTAGAGAGCTACCCATATAGGAATCTTAGCTGAATTTTCGTGGTTTGGGATAAGTTTAGGGTTTACAGTTCCCTAAACCCTAAACCCTAAACCGGTTCGGGTTCCCTAAAATCGCAAAGAAAAGCTGGAGAAATGTTATCGGTGACTTGTGGAGAGTTTTGGCCGATCCCATAGACATCCGAAGACATCCCACGCGACCCTTAAAGCCCCACTTTAGGGTTTAGGGTTTAGGGTGTAGGGTTTAGGGTTTAGGGTGTAGGGTTTAGGGTGTAGGGTTTAGGGTGTAGGGTTTAGGGTTTAGGGTTTAGGGCCCACACAATGTGAGCATTCTGCATCCTTAAAGGCATCTGTGTTTGCTCTGAGCTGAACGGATCTGAGTTGATCATGATTTGTTGATTGCGGCCGTTATGCGGCCCTACACCCTAAACGCTAAACCCCTAAACCTGCAGCCCGGCACCCTTTTTTGAATCAAAGGCTTTGAGTTTGTGAGGCGAAACAAGTGGTGCCGGGAGCGTGCGCAGCGCTGTCGCAGCTGCGGACCACATCCTCGACCGTTTGACCCAGGTGACGAAAGAGGCTGGGGGAGACCTGAAAGCCTGTGCCCAACACTTAAAGCCGCAAAGGCTCTTGACGCCCTTTTGGGTTTAGGGTGTCCAATTGTTGAGGGTTTCAGGGTTTTTGAGCTTGCGGGTTTTGAGGCGTTCAGTTATGGGGTTATCCTGGTAGGTTGTTCTGGTGCAAGGTTTTAGTCTCTAGGGTTTCTAAACACTAAACGGCTAAGGCCTCTGAGCGCTAGGACGATGGAAGGTGGAGCCTTAAACTACTAAACCCAGGCCCCAACCCTAAACCCAAAACCCTAAACCGGGGCCCTCAACCCTAAACCGGGGCCCTCAACCCTAAACCGGCGCCCTAAACCCAAAACCCTAAGCCGGAGCCCAAAAAACTCAAAACCCTAAACCGAAGGCCTAAACCCAAAACCCTAAACCGGAGCCCAAAACCCCAAACCCTAAAAAACAAAATAGTAGGTTGTGACCCCTTAATTAGAGCGTAGAACCCATAAAACGGTAGGTTTTTGGATCTCCGGTAAACCCCAAACCCCAAAGCCCTAACAAAAAAAACAAACCCTAACCCCAAAGCCCTAAACCCTAAACCCTAAAGTAGATTTTTGGTCCCGCTACACTTTAAAAAAATGTAGATTTTTGGATCCCTACATAAGTCCCTAAGGGGGACCGGACAGGTGGCCGCGTGGGATCGGGACCTCGAGGCGATGCGATACTTGCCAAGGAGCGAAGCGGGGGTTGAGGGTGTTTTTTCGGGGTTTAGGAGCGAAGCGGGGGTTGAGGGTTTTTTGAGGGTTTTTTTAGGTTTTTTTTTGTGTTTAGGGGTTTTTTAGGGTTTTTTGGTGGGTTTAGGGGTTTAAGGGTTTTTGGGTGATTTAGGGGTTTTTGGGGGTTTAGGGGGTTTTAGGGTTTAGGGGTTTTTGGGGGTTTAGGGGTTTTTGGGGTGTAGGGGGGTTTTTGGGGGTTTGGGGTTTAGGGGTTTTCGGGTTTAGGGTTTTTTGGGGTTTTCGGGTTTTAGGGGTTTGGGGTTTAGGGGTTTAGGGATTAAGGCCATTACAAGAAGTCCCCGGACCGTCCGAGGGAGAAGCAGGCCAAGATGCCTAACAGGCATCTTGGCCTGTCGGACTACCGATAAAATGTTTAGACTCTACCTGTGGGCCAAAAACCTACTGCTTGAAGGAAACATAAGGATATAGAAACCATACAAGGAACCCGAAAAAGGTAGAGCTTTTGTCGGCAACAGGTAAGCCCTAATCCTTAAACCCAAGTCATGAAGGTCGACGAGGTGGGTCTGTGGAGAATTTGGAAGTTTGTTGGGAGCCATGACCATGGGCAGGTTCTGCCCGCAACCCGAAACCCCCTTAGCCCTAAACCCCCTTAACCCTAAGCCCGAAACCCTAAACCCTCAAGAATGAAGCAAATAGAAGTTCAACAGAAATGGTGTCGTTGTGCACTTTAAAGCAAAGTGCGGCAAGCCGGCCCACAACTCCCCCCTACTGCAGCCCCCCAGCACGCACCCCAGCTCCAGCCCCAGCCCCAGCCCGCCCCTCACAGCCCAGCCCCAAATTTGAAATCGCCAGGGTTGGAGTCGGAAAACGTTTCGGCCCCTGACAGTTTCTATCTAGGCAGGGTTCCGCATAAACCGGAAACCTCGCGTGCACTCCATGGTTGCAGGGCACCTTAGTGGCTGTGGGCTTTAGGGTTCAGGCGTTAAGGCTTCATACCTCAAGCTCCAAACATCCCTCATCGCAAGGCCACAGGGCGCTACAGTCTGTAGTTCCTATATAGCTACTGCCTCAATCGAAGAACCATCCTTAGTTTCCCAATCTCTTACAATGAAGCTAAAAAGCCAAACTTTTCGGTTCCTCGAATGAATTTTTTAGGTGAATCTCTGTACACTAGGTATTGGAGACAAAACGAGCAGTCCCGTCATGTTGTTTTACCCCCCCCAACAACAACACAGCCCATATAGTGTACAGGGTTCTGATGGTACCAGTAGTTAGAGGGTTAGAGGTTTTTTTTTTTGGGGAGGTCCTCGGGGCTTTAGAATTTTAGAAGTGATTTTAACGGTGTTGGGAAGGATTTTCCGATGGTTTGATGGGTTTTAACCGGTTGTAATGGGTGTTACACGGATTTCAATATGTTTTCGACGGGAGTTTAGTCCGTGTTAGCAGGGTTTTTCAGGGGCTTGACCAGTGTGATACTATGTTTAGAGAGGCTTAGTTTGCTGGCTGATGGGGTTTAAATGGATGCATACGTGTTGTAGAAGGGATTACGCAATTCAAAAGGGTTAAGATCAAGCAGCAGCCACGTGCGTTTGCAGAGTTCTTATATCTGAGGGACCGCAACAGACGGGGCTTCAGTTTTTGTTTCTGGCAGCAGGTAGAGAGTCCTGATTTCAACGGGGCCTAATTCTAGTAGTGTGCATCCTCCTGTGGCAATCGTTGAAATGCAATAGTCGAAAGATGCAGCACGACAGATTGCGCGTATAAACAGGTTTGAGAAGCTGAAGTGTCTCAAACATGCAAAGAATCGCAGACAACGTCCAGCGAGATGGAAGGGCTTAATCGCAACATGGGGAAGTGCTGACAAACACCGGGTCATTCCCGGTGCCCCCATTAAAAAAACGGCGGTTGTGTTAAATGCTTCCATCGTTTGAACGACTTGAGTTCATTTGCCAGATGCTCTTGCAGTGGACATCTCATTGATGGCGGTGACAACTACATTGGTGTAGCACAGAACTTGAAGGAGCTTCTTCAGACCATCTGTGCCTTGAATGCCGACGTCTAAACGATCGTTCTCGATTTCAGCCGCAACACTTCGCTGTGTACAGTCGCCGCTGCTTGTGCTCACTGAAGCACGGCATTTTCTGTGCAGGTCTTTCCTGTTTCACTTCAACCGACCCAGACTTCGGTCCGCGAAGCAGCAGCAACAAGAACAACAACATCAGCACCAACGCCAACACAAAGATGAAACAAGGGTGATCGCACCTCCCCTGGCTAAACCCTATTCCCCGAAACGCCAAACCCTCAACCCCAAGACCGAAACCCCGAAGCCGTCACCCCCAAACCACAGAACCCTAAACCGAGGAGTTCTTTGAAGCTTCCAGCAGCACCGGCAGCCGTCAAGGCGGACCCCAGCACTGAGGCAGGCTTAGGGCATTGGTGATGGTGTGTTTTCGGGCTCAGGGTTTAGGACCCAGTAGGGATGCCAGTACATTTGTATTCCATCGGACATTCCAGCTGAGATAATGTACTTGGGGGTATTCGGTCATGGATCTGCGGAGCAACGAACAGCAACAAATCATGCACTTGAGGGGGTGGGGTTTAGGATTGCAGCGACAGCAGTAGAAATTGAAGGAGGAGGAACAGCAGCAGGAGCTGGAGTTGGAGCAGGAGCAGTAGCAGTTTCGGTAGCAGTAGCAGTAGCTGTAGCAGCAGCAGGAGGAGTCGTGGTAGTCGTAGTGGCAGTAGAAGTAGCAGAAGTTCGTGGGTGGGTAGGTGGCCAAGTAGGTAGGTAAGTAGGGTAGGTGGGCAGGTAGGTTAGGTAGGTAGGTAGGTTGTAGGTAGG